>VZTV01009517.1:0-17279 GCA_013400875.1 Anhinga rufa
TGAACGTCCTCCCCTTCCTTCTTTTTCCCTCACCTTTATATGCTGAGTGTGATGTCATATGGTATGGGGTATCCCTTTGGTCAGCTGGGGTCACCAGCCTACTTACTGGTGGGGTGGTGTGATAAGCAGAAAAGGCCTTGACTCTGTGTAAGCACTGCTCAGCAATAACAAAAACATCCCTGTATTATCAACACTGTCTGCAGCACAAATCCAAAACACAGCCCCATACTAGCTACTGTGAGGAAAATTAACTCTATCCCAGCCAAAACCAGCACATCTGTGAAGATGGCTATGTCGGTTGAGCAGTTTTCCACTAAGAATGCTGCAGGGTCTAAGAATGTTAAGGACTGGAGAATATATAATGTATGTCATGGATTAGTGATTGCCTCCCTTGTCATAAACAGTAACGTAAATAAACTTCATCGTTGTAGTCTTCCAAGTTCATAATCTTATTAGACACCATTGACACTCAAAAACCAAAAATTAAATGAATGAGAACTGGCTAGAGAAGCGGACCATATGGAAAAACTAATTAATTAAAAAATGACAGGTCAGATGGATAAGAAGGAGTCAGAAACCTGTCAANAGAAACCTGTCAAACATACCACAGACAAACTCAACATATTCAGATTAATCTGTACCAGTGACCACTGCCTCATAGCTTCTATGAACATGATTCACTAACTCAGGAGTCATGTTGCTTTCAGTGCTGTCTGTGTCTTCCTGGCATTTGTCACTTTGACAAAGATTTAAATTAGATTAAGTATGAATTAATATACAAGAAGTCAGGAAATTGTTAGGTATTAAGTGTTTCTGGTGTACAGGATTAATTTAAAGAGCAGCAGTGTATGTGCTAATATAATTAACAAAGTAATGCCATAATACCAGCTAGTACCTTCCTCAAGTGAGACTTTTATGCCACTGCATTTTTGCATGGAAAAAATAATTTATTGCGTGTCTGCAACAAACAACAATAAAGCTCATGTTTGTTTACAAATAAATCTTCCATGGAAATGAGATGCTTGGGAAATTGCAGGTAATGCTGTTGCATTTTTGAACACACATTGAGGGCTGTGATTTAGAGATTACCATGGCCTTGCAAAAATAGCACTCAGAGTGGAGCAAGAGTTAATCAACTACAACAGTGGTGGTCCATGACAGGGTTCAGGAGGTAATGCTGGAAATATGGAGCAGAACATGATTGCATAAATTTCTTGTATTCTATGTATTTCTCATGTAGGCAAGCACCCATTTCACTTCACAAAAATCCTCCCTAAAATATGAGAATAGCAAAGCCTTCCAAATATAGAACAACAGAAAGAATCTGCTTTCCTCAGTGCTTTAAGGACCTTCTCTTCTTAATATAGGAGCCAAACTTCCCCTTGTGATACATGATAAAGTTCTCCAAAAACATTCCTGCTGAGCAGGGAGATGTAAAGAGACAGTAAGAAATGAGGACTCTGGAGAGAGTAACTGACTTAGGAGTGAGGGTTGGCATTTGTGGGTCTTGGTGGTTGACAGCCTTAAGTCTTGTATAGAAAGCACACTCTAGTCTTTTGAAAAACTGAGCTCCTTTTTAGTGACAGCAGGTTGTGATGTTACTTCTTATTCCTTTGCTAGGGACAGTTTCTATTACACTCAGCAGTTACAGAAAAAAAAAAATCAAAAAAGAAAGGAAGACTCTCTGAACAGGGCCTAGGATGTAGCATTCTCCTCTAGAAGAGGTGTGACCATTTACAGAGCAAAGTCACACTTCTGTTTGGAGTTTTTCTCACTGTCTCTCTCATACCAATGAATTTTAATTTCTTTGCTGCACAGTGAAGAAATTATTTTTTTTTCGAGTAGGGATTAGCAAACTCTCTTGGACCAAACTCTTATCTCTCCTTGAGTGCTCCAGCTTTTAGACCACCTTATAAGAAGCCCTTTTTTTCTCCCTGTATGTATTAAATGGATGAGAAACACAAATGTACTTTACAAAATGTCTCATCCTGTTGCTACCTGTTAAACCTGTTTTGAGAACACACAGTGAAAAACTTAAGTAGAAGAAAACCTTCTTCCTGGGATGCAGTTTTGCCCAGGTGTTTAAACTGGGGTATGTATATCTGAGAAAATCCTAGGAAATCAACTGAAATCCTTCTGTGATGTTACTACAAGCAACATCCTAAAGAATGCAAGCAAAGAAATGCCAAGTTCACACCCGTGTTATATTGTTTTATCTTATTAGAATCTTTCATCTAAAAATAAAATAAAGAGCCTAACCTTTTTGTCCTTTCATCTTTCCTCTGTGATTGGCTTCACAAGCTCCCATCCTCAAGAGTTTGCAGGAGCTGTTTTACCCTGTCTTAGTTTTCGCATTTCACGCAGCCAGCTACTTCCAAGTTTAATATACCACCTCATGGATTTTGTTGCCAAGATGTGTTACTTACTCTTTTATCCTGATGATAATGCCAATACCTCAATACTCTGGTGGATTTGTGGAACAAGCTGCAGATAGCAAAGTTCCCTTGGCAATTAGTGGGTCAAGCTCTTTTCCATGCCCTCAATTCTTTTAAGCCTGTGCTATTAATCCACAGGATGGCTTGAGCTGATGGCTCAGGATGGCTTGAGCTACCATAAGCTTAAAAAGACATGCAGGTGTTCTAGGACATTTGAGCATTTTTGGTCCAACAGTTTTCTCATGATTTTCAAAGGTTATTTCAAGCGTAGAAAAGCAAAGCTTAAAATAAAGCTCATTTATTTATTTATTTAATGAATTAAAACCTGAAGGAAAACATCTGCTTCCAGTTGGTGCAGCCTGGCTGAACTTAATTAGGGTGAATAGTGAATTTTTACTGGAACTTGGGTTAGTTTCACCAAGAGATATCTCAGGACATCATCATCACAGCATCTGATCACTTCAAAATTTTTAATGTCTTTATTCTTACAGTAAACATCTGAATTGGAACAGCATTTTTATCCCATTTTGGCACTTAAGATTATACTTTCATGCATATAAAGGCAACACAGAAACCGCAATGAGAAGGAGACCTGCATAGCATAACATGGACACAAATAGAGCCATTAGGTTGATGATGCTCCAGAGTGAAATCAAATCTTTGTGTCAAAAGCTTATACAAAGCATAGGAAAAGATAATTGCCCCAAACCAGACTCTCAGAGTTGACCTTCTGAGACTGGAACTGCCAGTAAGAAACACTGAAAACAGGGAGAAGTACACTTTAAATCCTGCCCTTCTCTGGACCACTTTGCTCCAAAATTTATAAACCATAGCCCAAACCTCTCTCTTAAAAGGCAGTCCTACCCTTTGTTTAAATAACTATACACATACATACATACATACATACATACATACATGCACTTCTGTCTAAAAATCCTATGGTGTCATATGATTTTTTCACCTTATTTATATGATTCACATGATTGATGTAATTTGAATACATAAACTCACTTTGGAAAGCACAGTTAATTCTGTTATTGAGCAAGTTCACATCTCTCACCTCCCAATTCCCTTTTGGCAATCTGAAGTAGGAGTACATACAACCTTTTTAGAAAAAAGAAGAAAAAAATTTCCTTCCTAGGAAAAAGAAGGAAAAGTTAATCAGGACAGAAAAAAAGGAAAAGGGATAAAACAGGAGAAGAACTGTTTGCATTAAGACTTTCACTGGAGCTAGGCTGCACCAGATGGGCAGAAATGGCTCAATCATTCATAAAATAGATTTAAATTCCAAAAAGTCCTTAATTCATCAATTTCAAAAGAAAACTTCCTTCCCACAAAGCTGGAAAGCCATCTGTCTTTCAGTGAAATTTCCATTATTTCCTGTACATGTTCAGCTGGAAGGACAGAGAATTTCTTCTTCTTATCTGTCAGAATACCTAGCACCTGATTTTTGGAGCAGATAATCCAAACCTTAAGATATTTGACTAACATTGGTAAAGGAAATTAAAGGCATCTGGTTCTCTCACATCTTGTGTGAATGTCCTCTTCCCATACAAAAAGCCCAGCTTCTTCACCCATACTTAAACAAAACAAAATATGGTGGTCATCACCATACTCTGGGGAGAAGTCAGTCTGATTGAGATTTTTCCTGAACTGACCTACTGACTTGATGGGTAGAGGGCTGTCCAACCTCTAGTCTTAGACAACAGTTAGGCATGGGGTAAGCAAATGGATCCTCTGATGTACATCTGGGCATTCAGAGAAGAGAAGGATCTGGGAAGCTTAGTACTCAAACCCTCACCTCTGCAGAATTAATTTGCCAAGAGAAATTTCTGGGCTTAGGGACCTTGAAATTTGCTAGAATAAAGGCATCTAGAATAAGCTTAGGCGCTCAAACTCCTCTTCACTTCTTGCCCCAAGTCCCACTGCAACCAGGAGTGAAGACAGTTTGGTAAATTTTGTCCTGAATGACTTGCCCAAGGGCACAGAAGTTTGTGCTGGAGGAAAATCCCATTCTCTGAAGCACATATGTGTCACTTTAATCACTGAGTCAGCCTTCCTACAACCTTTAGAAGGAAATTGAATTAGCACATGGAATCGTTCCTTAAAATAACTGCTCTTTTGCAAGGAGACTGAATTCTCTCTCACAGCACATCAGCATCCACTCCATGTCATCTCCCTCCTGCTCTCCTGTGGTTCAAATGATTGTGCTGTTCCTGGAAGAGATGTCTTACCATGAAAGCACAGGGTCATATACTACAGAGAGTTGAAGACACTTGTGGAGCAACTCTCTTAGTTATTATTTACATGTGTTCTAAGCATTTCAGAGAAAGCAATAGATATTTATAGTATATGAAAAATAACATATAGTAAATACTGGTTCTTCAGTAGTTTCTACTGTAGCTCTGTGAAGCTGCATTACCTGTGTATTGCAGTTAATGCAGAAATCACCATTGCATCAGCTTCATAGTTACAGTGCCAACAGATATGGAGCTTTCTCAAAGAAACATAAAAAATTCGTCTCATGCCCTTTTAAAACATACAATACTATTTAATACACCCAGAGACAGCAGAGTTCTGTCTGGGGTTAAATCTAAGGCTGTGAGTACACTTGCTGTTTTTCCCTCTTCTTTTTCCAAAAACCATTGTCAAATCCAGAGAGGAAAAGTTTCATAATGTTTATATTAATTACTAAGGAGAAAGGAGAATCCCATTTATTATGGAAATACATCTCATTTAACACACTTGGAATTTCTTGCAATGTTTCAAATCAGGTAGATTAGGAAGCATAGAAAAACCTGCAACAAGGTGAAGGAAAAAAAGAAAGTCAAAGATGAAATACTGTGGAAAGAAAATTACACCAAACATTGTCTTTTAAACCTTGTTGGTTTTGCTGTACAAAACTAAAATGCATCTCACATACACTATCTTAGCAACTCCTTCATCCCATCAAGACATTTATCACTAAATCCCTTTGGCAGCTTCTGTGTTCCCTTTTCCTCCTTTAAGTAGTCAGTCTCCCAGATCCCTCCGAAAGAGAAGGAAAAATGTTATTTTCTGCCTCTCTCACCCAAGCTGGGTGTGATTGCATTGTCTAGGCTGGTTTTAGGAGGCAGATGAGGAAGCAGGTTCAGGCACAGATTGTACACAGTTCCTGCACTCCTGTTATCTATGGGGTGACTGCAGATCAGCTGGGACTTGCTATATCAGATCAACTACAAATCTCCTTTTTATGTATTAGGGCTGCATGACTTTCCTCAGACAGAGTTCCTGCTTACATGACATTGCCTCCAAGACATGGGGCCTACACAGAGGCAACAGTACCCCAAGCAGCACGGCTTCTCCATGAACACTTAAGTTCATAAGTGGTCTCAAATTTTCTTCTAGCCTTCCCTGAAGATAGCCTTGAGCAAGCATTTGAGTTCGAAGCGTGGAAGTAAATCATACTGAGGTGTCAGTTCTGATTTAGACATGCTTTAAAAGTAATGTAGACAAAGTAAACTACACCAGCCATTTGTAAAGGCCATGTTGAATCTGTTCTATGACTGGATCAAAACAGTATAATCTATGGTGTTCCGTGCTACCTAGTATGTGCCTCCTTCACAGGAGACGGAACTCAGATCAATATCTAGCTAAAAAGACCTGGGTCCGCTTTTTGTGTAGCGCGCCACAAGCCCTATATGGGAGGTGCTCATCTCATGCCAAGTGTGTGAAGTTCGGCTACAGTAATAATAGACGTGTAGTCTCTGAGATATAGGTAAGCCCACTAAACTCATCTCAACAGAACAGGCATGCACACGCACAAACACACGGAAAAAAAAGAAAAAGACGTGAAAGGAAGAGGAAGAACATAAGCCTCCTTCTCTCCAGGATAAACAACACCAGTTTCCTCAGCTACTCTTCACAGAACTTGTTCTCTAGACTCTTCACCAGTTTCATCGCTCTCCTTTGGACACACTCCAGCACCTCAATGCCTTTCTTGTACCGAGGGGCCCAAAACTGGACACGGTATTTAAGGTGTGGTCTCACCAGAGCGAATACAGGGGGACGATCACTTCCCTACTCATGCTGGCCACACTATTTCTGATACAAATGAGATTAACTGCTTACTGTCAAAACAGGTCTCTGACTTTAAGTGGCCTCTTGCAGAATGTCTTGGTTTAAACCCAGCTAGCAATTACACACCACACAGCTGCTCGCTCACTCCCCCTTGGTGGGATGGGGGAGAGAATCAAAAGGGTAAAAATGAGAAAACTCATGGGTTGAGATAAAGACAGTTTAGCAGGTAAAGCAAAAGCCACACACACAAGCAAAGCAGAACAAACAAGGCATTCATTCACTCCTTCCCATGGGCAGGCAGGTGTTCAGCCATCTCCAAGAAAGCAGTGCTCCATCACTCATATTAACAGTTACTTGGGAAGACAAATGCAACCATCCTGAATGTCCCCCCTTCCATTTTCTTCCCCCAGCTTTATATGCTGAGCATGACATGACATGGTATGGAATATCCCTTTGGTCAGCTGGGGTCATCTGTCCCAGATGTCTCCCCTCCCAACTCCTTGTGCACCCCCAGCCTGATCGATGGTGGGGTGGGGTGAGAAGCAGAAAAGGCCTTGACTCTGTGTAGTCACTGCTCAGTAGTAATGAAAACATCCCTGTGTTATCAANAACATCCCGGTGTTATCAACACTGTTTTCAGCACAAATCCAAAACATAACCCCATACTAGCTACTGTGAAGAAAATTTAACTCTATTCCAGTCAAAACCAGCACAGAGAAAAGTGTTAAACTCTTTCATGGAAAATGCTACTGTCCACTTTGCATACCCATATCTCCATAGAGAATCACAGAATCACAGAACGGCAGGGGTTGGAAGGGACCTCCGGAGCTCCCCCCGTCCAGCCCCCTGCGTGAGCAGCACCCCCAGAGCAGGGGCACAGGACCGCGTCCAGGCGGGGTGTGAATGGCTCCAGGGAAGGAGACTCCACAGCCTCTCTGGGCAGCCTGGGCCACTGCTCTGGCACCCGCACAGGAAAGAAGTTTTTCCTCATAATCTTCAAGTCCAGCCCTGAGAAGATCTAATTTTTGAACTCACATCCAAGCTGTGCATTTTATTGTATTGGGTAATGTTTCCAGGTATTATAATTCAACACCCATATGATTAAATTACTAGAACAATCCTTGACACAGTTAGGGCTGGCAAGATAATACTCCCACAAGAAGTCCTTATGGTAGTAGACAAAAGAGCATGGGGCAAGACACCACTCCCAAACGACAGTATGACTACTACCATACCACTTTGAAGGGTAATAAAATGTAATTGTCTGTGCCCAGGTGACTTTGGCTTGAGTGCCAGACAACAATCTCAGAATAAGCCCATTTAATTTACTAGAATAAATTAATGTAAACTGAAAATAGGCCTAAGCTCAAACTTTCAATGAACTTGGCTCCATTTTTGTAGCATTCAGGTTCAACCAAAATCCTAAATTTTGTAGGCTGTGTTTGTGTCTAGAAATGATAGAAGAAGTACTGTGCTGACCAAAGGAACAGTGGGGTAAATTAGGTAAATTAATTAGAAATTCAAGTTACAGGAATCCTTTCTTGGGGTGGACAGGGAAGATCTTGTATGGGGAAGTCTTTGCAAGGAGGAATAAACCCTTTTGTTGGTGTATGCTAACTGTTAAAATCACTGCATGTGCTGAGGGTCTTCAGTTGAGGTCCCTCAAAGCTCAGCTCTCTTCTGCTTCTCAGTTACTAGCACAGACTGGATAAGGTTGCTGCTCTTTCTGTTGTTGGAAGAAAGGTTAGGATAATGTTAAATCAGTGCACCTGCTTTCACTGCAGAAGAGGTTATACCAGGCCCACAAGCATTGTTGACATCATTTAGATGTTTTTACAGATCCAAAGAGCAAAACCAAATGTTCCACAGACCTACAGTTCCTGACTCAATAATTTTCTTCAACTTTGTGATAACACAGACGGAAACATAGGGTGTAATTACAGTAGGAGGAGCTGTTCACAAGCTGCCAGAAAATTAAAATTGCAATAGAATTAATTGTTTTGAACTTCCTTAATCTTGACTAGAAGAAGATTTGTCAAGTAGTTATTGACTGCATCTATGACACTAAGGTACAAGCTACTGGGACAGATCCCAAATGCTTAGGCTAACTGGCCTAGAATGGAACATATCCATGTTATTAAACTTTTCACGTTCTGAATCAGGGTGGCCACATCTAAACCACCTATAATAACTGCTTCATGATATATCTCAAATCATGTTTGGAAAAGTCCTACCTGTTCTAATCCAAAAATATTCCAGGAACTGTTTTAACGGTACCATAATAGAGACACAGAGATCCAGTGCTTGAGAACATAACATAGTGTTGTTTAATGTAACCCTACAGACATTGCCAATTTTGCTGCAGCCAAGTAAAGTGTCTATTTAACAACCTTTCCTCTTCATGCCATGTTTGGACAGATAAAAACAAACTTTTTCCTAACACAGATGAGGCAAATATAACTGCAGAACTCTCAGCAAAGTTGGTCTAAATTTAAATGATTAAAATATCTAAAGCAACCCTAGTACATCTATATTTTAATACCCATCAGTGCAACAAATATATATTTTTTGCCTAACAAAGACATATCTCTTCAAGGTCATCCTGTACAGTGGTCATTTGCTTACTTGATGCTACAGATATAGGATATTTGAGGATGAGAACAGTATTTTAATCACAATAATGTTCCTGCTCATCATGATCCTGGTCTTACACAGGCATAATTGGCTTGGGTAGCTGAGTTTCTCAAGTGAGTAGCACCTGTTATTACCAGAAAAATTAATGTAAGGGAGTCCTTGCAGTTATATAAATTATTTACAATTCTTAATTACTCTTATTACTAACATTATTTCTTGTTATAGCACCACAGGTACACAGAAAAATTAGATTTTAAGCCATTTCTTAGATCTTTATGATGTGAAGTACTAAGCTGTCTTCTGAGATGCTGGTCAGGTTTCTTTATTTACTCATTGTATTGCTGCAAAACATGGCCCTACTTCTATCCTTAGGAAAGTTACCATGAAGCAAGAGAATTAAGGGGTCCTTAGGAATTAAGAATAGACTTTAGCATACAAATAGAATCAAAAGCACTCTAAAAATTCATCCAAGGAAATAATTTATTACTGTTGCAGGAATTGTGCAGAGTGTTGCTTAAGCCCACCTATAGTGTTCAAACAATAAAATTCACAAGTCTCTAATCATGTTGAATGTGTATGGGAAGTGAGGATCTGTGAAATCAGGGTTCACATGGGGTACACTTCAAATGGACAAGCTCATGGTGCTGTTTCTGCTTGCAATGGATAAATTCTGCCTTTGATATCTGTGGTCTCACAGAAGTCTTCTGGGGGAATGTAGTTCCTGTAAAAGGAGCTCATGAAACATCTCTGCTCCTACCTTCTGCTTTGCAGATAGTTTATCCCATGGCATGAACCCCTTGGAGACACCTTACTGCTTGCAAACTGCACTCTTAATTTACCTTCAATAATTCCTAAATTGCTGGTACTGAGCTTAAGAAGTTGTCAGGGAAAGAAACAAGCAATCTCTGTGTTTCTGTATCAGTGCCAAGATAAAATGGTGATGTACGCGTTAAGAAAAAAAATCTAGGTAGATATATAGAGGGAATTAAATAAATAATTTAACAGAAAACATTACTGGATAAAAAAAGCACTGAGACTGAGTGCTCGTTATTTCTAGTTCATTAAAAAGTAATTGTTACATTTTACTCTTCTTACAGCTGAAGATTTTAAAGCACTTTACAAGCATTAGCAAATTAACTTTCCCAGCATCCCAGGTAGAAAGTTAAGGCTTATTATCTGCACTATGCACAAGGAGAAAGAGACTGTAGACTCTCTCTTGGAACTCTTATTTGTACAATCAGCCCCATATATATCCATGGTAATCATTACATATAGAATCATAAAATCATGGAATCATTTAGGTTGGAAAAGACCTTTGAGATCATCAAGTCCAACCGTTAACCTAGCACTGCCAAGTCCACCACTAAACCATGTCCATGATAGGGTAGGTCATCTCCAGGCCTGGAGAAAAGAAGACTGAGGGGGGATCTTATCAGTACTTATAAATATCTGAAGGGTGGGTGTCAGGAGGATGGGACTGGACTCTTTTCAGTGGTGCCCAATGACAGGACAAGGGGCAATGGACACAAGTTGGAACACAGGAATTTCCACCTAAACATGAGAAAAAACTTTCCTGTGCGGGTGCCAGAGCAGTGGCCCAGGCTGCCCAGGAAGGGTGTGGAGTCTCCTTCCCTGGAGACATTCAAAACCTGCCTGGACATGGTCCTGTGCCCCCTGCTCTAGGTGTCCCTGCTCAAGCAGGGGGTTGAATGAGATGATCTCGAGGTCCCTTCCAACCCCTACATTCTGTGATTCTGTCCCTAAGTGACACATCTACATGTCTTTTAAATACCTTTTTCCCAATATCCAGTCTAAACCTCCCCTGGTGCAACTTGAAGCTATTTCTTCTTGTCCTATCACTTGTTACTTGGGAAAAGAGACTGACACCCATCTCACTACAACCCCCTTTCAGGTAGTTGTAGGGAGCAATAAGGTTTCCCCTGAGCCTCCCTTCTGCAGGCTGAACAACCCCACCTCCCGTAGCCACTCCTAATAAGGCTTGCGCTCTGAACTCTTCACCGGCTTCGTTGTCCTTCTCTGGACACGCTCCAGCACCTCAATGTCCTTCTTGTACTGAGGGGCCCAAACCTGAACACAGGATTCCAGGTGCGGCCTCACCAGTGCCAAATACAAAGGGACAATCACTTCCCTAGTCCTGGAGGCCACACTATTTCTGGTATGTTTGAGTTGAAATATAGTTATCTTTGTTACTGACCAAGATGCCATAAGACTTGTTTTGTAATCTCCCACTACTGGGGAGTTAGTTCTAGCAATAGGTTTTAACGAGAACTGAAGCAGCTAAGGCTTTTTAAACCTTTCTTTCTATCTGTCTGAAGATTCAGTTATCCATCACTCATTTTTGAAAATTATTTTCTAAGTCATGAGAATTAGAAACATATTTTAGTTCTTACGTTACTTCCCTAGAAGTAGAATTCATATGTGGGATTTTTTTTTCTTTTTTTTTTCTGGAATATTTTGACTTTGACTAGCTGTATATATGTGCATAAAATAATTTAGAGCTATCAGACACATTTTCCAGAAGTTGCAGAATAATTTAATACCTTTTTTCCTTTAAAATTGTCAGGCTTTTCCAATAAGAAACTGAAAACTTACAAAAAACAAATTGACATATAACAGTGAAATTATTATTTTCTGTCAAAGTTCAGATATAAAATACTTAACTAGCTGTGTCAAGGATATAGGTCAGTCTTGACACAGGTATGGGTTGTGTACAACTTCACTGAGCAGCAATGAGACATTGTGTAGTAGTTACATTGCAGAAGCCAGAGACTTCTTCACACTTGTAATACTGTACTTTTAAGTGCAGAATCAAACTTTCACATTCGAAAACTTTCACATTTCACTTTTGAAGCAAAGATAATCTGAAAAAAATGAATTCCTACTTCTATCCTCCAGGTCAGAACAGCAGGGGACAATTTTGCTCATCTTTAGCATCCCTTCAGGTATTAAAAGTAAATAAGAAATAAATAAGATGCCCTATAAGGCTAACCTGAACAAAGATTATTTTTTTTTAAATAGTTATTATTAAGCAAACAAATCTGCTATTGGGGAAGATACTATCTATGAATAATAAAAGGTCTCCTTTTGTATTCAGTTTCTAGATGCCTTGTGTTTAAATGGAGATTGTTCATGAAATAATAATAAAAAAATGCTGACACTGTAAATCAACCAGAACCAATCTGCTTTCCCAGGCATTACTGTAAGAAAATTAATTCTCTACACCTGGGAACAAGTCCTCTATCTCAAAGTAAATTGATAAACTGTGTTTCAGCTCCTATGTAATTAGGAATAATGGTTCCCATTCTTTTGAGTGAGTGGCAGAAATAGAACTGATGAGTTACCATTGTCTGTTGGCAAGACATGTGCCTTGCATTATTGCCAGCTTGTACACCTTTGGCATATGAAATCTCATAAAGTAAAGCAGCACATTTTTGTTTGGCCTTTTTTAAGAGTGCTTGACCTTCAGTCATGCTTGACCTTAGAGTTGTGATCAACAGGGCAGAGTCTGGTTGGAGGCCTCTAACTAGTGGAGTCTGCCAAGGGTCTGTACTGGGTCCAGTCCTGTTCAACATATTCATCAATGACCTGGATGAAGGGATGGAGTGTACCCTCAGCAAGTTCACCGATGGCACCAAGCTGGGAGGAGCGGCTGATACACCAGAAGGGTGTGCTGCCATCCAGCGAGCCCTGGGCAGGCTGGAGAGCTGGGCCGAGGGGAACCTCATGGGATTCACCAGGAGCAAGGGCAAGGTGCTGCCCCTGGGGAGGAACAGCCCCCGGCACCAGCACAGGCTGGGGCTGCCCTGCTGGGAAGCGGCTCTGCTGAGAAGGCCCTGGCAGTGCTGGTGGGCAGCCAGTGCCCCTGAGCCAGCGCTGGGCCCTCGGGGCCAAGAAGGGCAGCGGTGTCCTGGGCTGCATGGACAGGAGTGTGGGCAGCAGGGCGAGGGAGGCCATCCTGCCCCTCTGCTCTGCCCTGGGGAGGCCGCAGCTGGGGTGCTGTGTCCAGTGCTGGGCCCCCAGTGCCAGAAGGACAGGGAGCTGCTGGAGCAAGGCCAGCGCAGAGCCACAGGGATGCTCAGGGGATGGAGCATCTCCCTGGGGAGGAAAGGCTGAGAGACCTGGGCTTGTTCAGCCTGGAGAAGAGAAGGCTGAGGGGGGATCTCATCAATGCTTATAAGTATCTGAAGGGCGGGTGTCAGGAGGATGGGACTGGACTCTTTTCAGTGGTGCCCAGTGACAGGACAAGGGGCAACGGGCGCAAGTTGGAACACGGGAAGTTCCACTTAAATATGAGGAAAAACCTCTTTCCTGTGGGGGTGCCAGAGCAGCGGCCCAGGCTGCCCAGAGAGGCTGTGGAGTCTCCTTCCCTGGAGCCATTCCCACCCCGCCTGGACGCGGTCCTGTGCCCCTGCTCTAGGTGTGCCTGCTCAAGAAGGGAGTTAGACAAGATGATCTCTGGAGGTCCCTTCCAACTCCTACCATTCTGTGATTCTGTGATATATTCATGAACTTCTGCAATTCTCTTGGCTGTGTCACAAGGGAGAGTGCTGTGCTGGTCACATCACAGACATCAAGACATCAAGACATCAAGACATGATTAGAAGGCCTGATCCCAGAGGAACAGCAAGGTGTTGGTACCTCCTTCCCACTGTATGCCATGCAATCCCCATGCAAAGATGCATTTCGTGGACAAATTAAAGCACCTGCTGATACATAACTTTGCCCCTGTGTTCATGGCACAGGAGAAGCAATATGACACTATGCTGCCAATGCATAAATCCTGGCTGATCTGAGATGGAAAAGTTAGTTCTATGTTTAGTGTTTCTGGTCTCAGAAATTTATTCTGATTTCTAGAACTTACACGCATGAATATTGAGGTAGATGTTGAGGGACCAAGTTTACCTGTATCTCCTCTTCAGTGTTATCCCCACCACAATGTATGCAGCCCATATGACGTGGGACACTGACCAAAGGAACTTGGCTGATTCTTCAGGTTAAGTTTCATGAGCCCATTTAGCACGTGTTCCCTTCAACCTTTTCATCTGAAAATTTAGGAAAAGTAATCAAATTTTGCTCAACATAATTATTTCTTTACAAACCCAGGCAGCTTTCCCTCTCTATGTCTGTTCTTCAGAAGGCTATTTGACCAATCAAAAATAGAGGACTTTCATTATTCTAGAAATGAAAACTTAGCATCTGAGGAACATAGAGTAAGAAAATCTATCGGATAGCCGTGAATTCTAAATAAGATTGAGATTGTAAATCTTCACTAAACCACTCACTTAGCTAGTAAATTCCAGCATGAGTACAGGGAGTTTGGACTGGGTCTTTATGTTTTAGTTTCTTTGTAGTATGATAAAGTACATTTATGGGACTTTTTCAATCTATAAAGGCCTTGTATGTAGTAATGGAATTCATGTAAAACTTCAAGGAATGCTTCCTACTACCTTTTGCCACTGTTTTTCAACCCATTTTGGTTGTTGGATTTCTAATATTTTCCACTAGAGTTTGTATTCTTTAAGGATGTCTTAAATATAGTCACATGACAAAATACAAATTGAAACTCAAAATACCCTGCGCTTTTTTAATGTTATCCCCAGTAGTTGTCTTTAAGCATGGACTTTCGGAAGCCATCAGCCTGCAAAAAATGCTTGCAAACCACTGCTAATTAACTGAGTAATTTTTTATTGAAAACAACTGGATATTCATGGTTTTATTCTTGTTTTTATTCTTTTTTTATGTGACTGAAAAAAGAACTTCATATTATTACAAACTTACTAAAGACTGATTACTCTTATAGTAGCATCAAAAAGTTTAAAAAAATAACCTTTCAAACTAATTTGTATGTGGACCTGTGTCCTGGTTTTGGCTGGGATAGAGTTTATTTTCTTCCTAGTAGCTGGTATAGTGCTGTGTTTTGGATTTAGTATGAAAATAATGTTGATAACATGCTGATGTTTCAGTTGTTGCTAAGTAGTGTTTGCACTAAATAAAGGACTTTGCAGTTTCTCATGCTCTGCCACATGCACAAGAAGCTGGGAGAGGGCACAGCCAGGACAGCTGACCCAAACTGGCCAAAGAGATATTCTATACCATATGACTTCATCTTCAGTTTATAAACTGTAGGGAGTTGTCTGGGGGACAACGACTGCTGCTCAGGTATCAACTGGGTATTGGTTGGTGGGTAGTGAGCAGTTGCATCACTTGTTTTTCCTGGGTTTTGTTTCTCTCTCTCATTATTTTCCTTTCCATTACAAATTATTATTATTAATAATACCATTATATTATATTATGTTATATCATGTTATGTTATGTTATGTCATATTATATTATATTATATTAACTGTTCTTATCTAACCCTACAGGTTTTATTACTTTTGCTCTTCAGATTCTCTGTTCCATCCCACTGGTGGGGGAGGGTGAGCGAGCGGCTGTGTGGTGTTTGGCTACTGATTGGGGTTAAACCACAACAACCTAGACAGTACAAGATCCCTAGAGTTTATGAGACTCACCAAGCTACAGACTATACTGCAGAAGTGATTGTCCCACTATACTCAGCATTGGTACAGCCTTATCTCAAGTACTGGGTGCAGTTTTGTGCTCCACAATACAAGAAGGATAGGCAACAAAGATGGTGATGACTAGACAGCATGACTTATGAGGACCAGCTGAGGATACTAGGTTTGTTTATCTTAGAGAAAAAGAGAGTGAGGGGTGACCTCATTGTTGTCTAAAACTTTCTCATAAGGGGCAGCAGAGAGGGAGGTGCTGATTTCTTTAGTGGTACAACCTGAGGGAATGGCTTAAAGTCGCATCAGGGGAAGTTCAGATTGGATATTAGGAGAAAGGTCTTCACCAAGAGCTTGGTCAAACACTAGAACAAGCTCCACAGGAAAGTGATCATGACCTCAAGCCCGTCAGTGTTCAAGAAGCAGTTGGGCAATGCTTTTAGATGTATGGTTTAACTTTTAGGTTGCCCTGTGTGGTGTCAGGAGTTGGACTTGATGATTCTCATGGGTCCCTTCCAATTCAGGATATTCTATGGAAAATTGTATGAGATCTTCATCCTAAATGAATATATATGTTTCTGTTGTGAAATTGCAATTCTAGCATGTTCTTTGAAACCTTTGGCATTTTGTTGCTCCAGTTATCAGTTTGAAGGAGCTTTCCTGCAAATCAGGATATTAGTAGGCCTGAATAACAATTTCTTACCAAAGCCTTCTGTTCACTCATGAAAATGCTGTAGGATCGCAGCTGTAATTCTGCCCAATACTGGCATCAAAATAAGCAAATCCAGCAGCAGATTGGAGCTGAGAGATAACTGAGAACAGCTTTTTAAATACATCTGTGCTGTGATTTGTCTCACTTTCCATTTGAAGTTGAATCAGCCCTGTCTCTGACCTTAGCATCTCCATCTGGGGGTTTAGATCATAGACAGATGAGATGGCTGCATAAAGCTAGGGCTCTAACAGCTTGAACAGCAAATATGACAGGAATTGGACCTGGGTGTTATACACAACACACGTCAAAATATGACATCTGAGGCCAATAATCTAACAAGATGGTCGGGTCCCTGGGAGTCAAAGACTTCCAAAAAAGGGCAGTAAGATTTGGGATTTGACTTTCACTTATAGTCCAAGCAGCAAAGATTGTGGGGTGAAACAAAATTCCCGAGGTTTACTGTTTCAAGTTGAAGAAGTTTGCCATGGGGAATCCTTATGCTGTGATAAATAAAAGCCCATTATATTTCTCCTGCTGTCTAGGAGAGACTGACTGATGTTGTACAGCATAATGGAAAGCTGGCTAATCAATACTGCACTATTTTTCAATTAAACTATACTAATCATGCACACTTTTCATTTATATATGAAAGAGAAATAAACAGGTGTGAACATCGATTCCTGCTAAATAACGAAATGATGAAAGAACATTATTTAGGTATGTCTCAGTTCCTTTCTATTGTTCTAGAAAGTCAGCATTATATAGAGGCCTCTTCTGCTCATTACCTGTGAAAAGGAAGACTTGCTAGCCATGACGTCCATCATGCTCTGATAACATGGTAGTATTTCCATGTATCCATGATGACTGAGTTATTGGGTGTGATAAGTTTGGCTGTGATAGAGTTAATTT
>VZTV01009520.1:0-26799 GCA_013400875.1 Anhinga rufa
GTGTGTGTGTGTGTATATTTACATTGTATTTTTTTTCAGCTGCAATGAGTTAAAATGTTAGCAAATAACCCCATAGCTCTTAGGAAGAATTTGAGACTATTCCTTCAATTTCTGGCATCAAAAATAGTAGATCTATTGCATATATATCAACACCACTGACATGCATATTGTCACTGTCTCAACCTGAAGTGTAAGCTTATGTTGGCACCTTGCAGGTCACAGGTAAGCACCTTGGTCATCAAGATTTCCGTGCCTCAGTTACAAAATGACTATGCTGCCTGTGGTTGGGAAATCATGGACAAAATTTAGTGAGCAACTAAAGCAGTTTGGAACTACTGTTGTTGCAAAATTGCATCCTCAAAGGCATGTGATGTTCAACTGCTGCCAAAGGCTCTGGTTCTGAAAACTAGGTCCTACCTAGGTGTCTCAAATTGGTCAGGAGTGGCAGGACCCACGTACCATAAACGTGTGGGCTGGCATTTCATGCTGGAAGCCTTCCCCATCTTTAGTTACTTGCTCTGTTCCCTTTCTAGTAACTTAGGAACTAGTCTACAATTGCTGAGATACAACTTAATCAGAACAATGCTATGGCTGCAGAGCTGCTGAAAACCAGGCTGTTATTTTCTGCTTATAGAGCAGTGGGTCTGGAAAACATTTCCAATGCTTCTAAAATGAATCTGTGTTAAACAGTGGGTCTGTCAACAGTCCCTTGACTGTAGCTGCTTGCCCAAGGAAGCCCACAGCTCGGGGATGGCATGGCCACATGAGGATGATGCTCTGAATGCAAAGAAAGATTCAACAGGGAGCAGGAAAAAAAAAAAGCAAAACCTGTGTCTGGGTGAGGTTGATCACTGATGCAAGAGAAATAAAAATAGAAGTTAATGATCTGAAATTTCCTCTTGCGTTTGCATGATTCAGACATGGGTCTCACTTTTAAAAATCAATATTTGTCAAATAGCTACAGTGTTACCTGGGTAATCGTTCAAGTATACGAACATGCTTGCACTCTCCCATCCCTCCATCCCTGCTGATGCTTTCGCCTTGGTTTGTGTATCTGTTAGCCTAAGAGGTTGCTTTATTTGGCTTATTCTCTGAATTACTGTGTCACATGTGGTTGTCTGTGCATGTACCCACATCGGCATATTAGTACAACAGGGGAGAGAGGCAAACAAGAGAAAGCAACCATGGCCCTTGGTGGTGAACAGCCTGTGATGCTCCCAGTAAGTGCCGGCTGGCTTTGGACCAGGCTGCTGTGCCATCAGCCTCTCTCACAGGTGTCCTGAGGGCAGGGTTAGGTGGAGGGACTCCCTGAGAGCTCGTTTGTGGTGGGTGCTGAGGAAGGTCTGTCAGCTCTCAGGCCAATAGGGTCCAGATATTGGAGGAAGTGCATTTTTGTTCTCTTAGCCCTTTCACGTATGATATTTTGTAGGTAAAATAACTATTTTGCATGCTGTCTCACTCTTTTCCGTTACCATTCACTGAAGTCACACTGTTTATGATTGCCTGCTACCAGCTTTTCTCCATTTACCTCTCCTGGTCTCCCCTCCTGCTGCAGCGTGGGAGCAGAGTGTCCAGAGCCACCCCTGTGCCAGCCCACACGACCATGCACTGGCAGGGCAGGAGCTGGCAGAGAACAGGCAGAGACAGTGGCCAGAATAATCCAGCAATCTCCAGCTGACATTTGGGGGCAGACAAACAGCCACTTCAGATGACAGGACCTCTCTTGTTCCTTGTGCCAAAGTGAACCAGGGAATGAAGAAATGAACATTTATGTCCTAGCAGGTAGACCCAGCCTCAAACGTCATGGGCAGGATCTAAAGCATGATAGTAAGCATCTACAATGTCAACAGCACATTATATTGGTTATATCTGTCATCCTGGCCATTAGAAAGGATGCAGCTAGAGAACCAAGGCCAACTGAAACCTGGGGAGATTTTCCCATCTCAGTAAGCCAGCATCCCCCTGTCACCAAAACACTTGTGCAATTGAACGCCACCGGTTGGGTGACATGAAAGAAGGGCTTGGAGGGCAGGCAGCTAGTGCACCACAGTGCTGTAATGGGCAGGAGGAGGAGGAGAGGAAGGTACTGTCACCTGGGGAAAGCTCCTTGTGCAGGATCCCTCTGACAAATGCTTCAGGTCTAAATACAGCAGAGACAGCCCAAGTCTGAGAGGCGGCAGAGGCGCTTCCCCACAGATGCTTTAGGTGGCCTGAGTATTACTGAGAGGTTGGCAGGAGAGGATGGAGAAGGCATGAACAAGTCTCTCAATGAAGTTGAGAGTCTTGACAGCTGGAGTAAAAACAGACATTCAATCAAGAGGGCTTTTTTTAAGAGGGTACGTTTGGATTTAAATGCTTTGAAATATTTCTTTTCTAGAACAGAGTTCTTGTAGATACAATTTTCTGAGAAAATGTATGGGTTTTTTCACATCTAAGTTTGCCAGATATTGATTTCTCTTTTTATAAGTGTAAAAGCTCAGTAGCAGAAACTACTGTACTAAATATTGAATTTCTGCTAGACCCAAAACATTAGTAAATATCCTAGCAAGACAAATAAATGTCAAACTCTTAACAGGCCTGAGATGTTAAATGGAAAAGATCTGTTAGATCATTCAGAGCTGTGCTTGAGAGCTGCCTGCTGGAATAGTTTCCAGCAAATATGTCTTAGATTAAGCAAAGGACAGCATCCGATACAGATGTGGAAAAGCATACCCATTCTCATCAAAATACAAAAGGAAGAGCAGGCACTAGACTAGATGTTATTTAGTCTCCTAACCAACTTTTAGCTGCAGTTAGAAGATCCAGTTTACCAGACTTTGTCTTACATATGGAAAAGTATGGTCATCTTCTGTAAGTCCCACTACCATCTGTACAGTTTTGGCAAGGCAGAAATTATGATGAAATCTTAAGACATTAATTTTCTGATAGGGAGAACACACACACACACAAAAAACAAACGGAAATTCCACCCAAAAAAGTACCCTAAGTCCAGAAAACCATAAAGCCATGATAATTAAATATAGGTCACTCCCAGGCATAATCCGTCAGTAACACTACACAGAAAAATAGAAATTTAAAAAAAAAGAAGGTGGGAAAGTCTTTGGTGGATTCACTATATAAAACAACCGGGAAACTTGAGCAGTTCACCTCAGAGGGGAATGTAATGAACTGAGGTGACCCTATATCAATTAAGAGGGTCAGGGGAAAAAAAAAAAAAAAGAAAAGAAAATTATCTCAGTGGCAGAGATTAAAGTGAGGTTTAGGTTGGGGAGAGAAAGAATTATGGATCTCCTAAGTAATCCAGGGGCTGCACTTGTTTCCAGTCCAGTTTTAAGGCTCAGAAAGGGACAGAAGTACAGTTTATCCAAGGCTTTTGAGATTTGCACATAT
Source organism: Anhinga rufa (assembly GCA_013400875.1). Classification (NCBI taxonomy): domain Eukaryota; kingdom Metazoa; phylum Chordata; class Aves; order Suliformes; family Anhingidae; genus Anhinga; species Anhinga rufa. The sequence continues at coordinate 3,391 of VZTV01009520.1, forward strand.
TAGCACAGTTTCAACAGTCTTTACTTATCAAGCCAGTTAATATTACTGCAAACCAGTGATCCCCATGGCTAATTTAAAAATGCCAACTTAGAGAGCCTTACGGTACCTCATAGCTTTTATCTATACAATCAGGTGCACCCAGAACCAAAAGGCTGCAAAAACAAAAGAAAACACTTTTTCAATTTCTTGTGGATGTGGTCATCAGAGACCCACTGCTCTGATGAGAAGGTGAGCTCTGGGCTTCTCGGCAAGGCAGGAAGTGTCTGCGGTGTGACGCTGTCTGTCCAGGTGACAGCATGTGGATAGTTGGTACTCAAAATGAATCAATATTTTTGGCGATGACTAAAGCCTTTGCAGATGAGTTTGATTGGCAAACACCGAGAGGAACCGACAACTGGGGAGCTGTTTATTTCAGCAGGCCCGGGAAGGGTGACTCTGCTGCTGAAGCCATGACTGCAGCATGGTTTGAGCTTGCTTCTCCAGCAAAGCCACCCAAGAGTAGATTAGGCAGTGAAATACATCATGGATTTTGTGGTAGTAGCTGCTGACACATGCTTGTAAACCACTTCCTTGACCTCAAATTGGAGCTGCACAAGCTTTTATCTTTCTAGGTGTGGGGGTGGATGTAGGATTTAATTTTCACTCTTTTTATGAAACAGGGCTGTTAAGTCTCATTAGAAGCTGGCTGTTACTGTGACCTTCAGTATCCATTTCACTAATACATCTCTGTTTGCTTTCCAGCCTACCCTGAAATCTCTGTTAGCCTGCAGGAGGGCTCAGCTGGCACCTCGCAGAAGGTGAGTGATTTTGGAGTGAAGAGTAATGCCCATGACCATTACTGTGCTACTGCAACGAAGCCAGGCAGGCTAAGCTGAATCAGACATAGGTGGGACCTCCAATCTGACCAAGCTCACAGGCCAACAAGCAAGTCAATGAGCTAATGTCAGCCATTCATACCCTTTCTTCTGAGCAATTCCCATCCCTGCAGCAGCGAGCTGCTTCAGTGAGCACAAACTTGAGCTAGGTGAGGGCTTCTCTGTGGTGTGGGCAAGATCTGATTTTGTGTTAGCCCTAGGAAAGGCTTCAGGACAGGGTCGAGAGGCTGTGAGGAGTCGGTGCTCCTTTTCCCTCCCCATCTGCTGGCTACCGCACAGCAGCCTCGAGCTGCCCTCTCCACACTGCATAAAGTCCCTCTCTGAAGAAGGCCACCCACTACCCAGGATGCTGCTCCGAGGGGTGAGGCAGTGGCAGCCCCCACCTGCCACACAGCCCCCCTGGGGACAGGGAGGAGCAGGTGCCGTGGGAGCAGCGCTCGGGGCACCGACGTGGTCCAGTGTGTTGATGGAAAGATGATGGTCTTGTCAGGTATAATGTGTCATGCTCACAGCAGAAGCCAGCTGGAGCAATCAGATACCAATGGAGGGACTGGATCTAAGTCTGAGGGCCCCTATTTAGAGCTGAGCACTTACACACGTGTTTTGGGGCCTTTATTTTATCACCTGCTTGGCAATGGCAAAACCTAAAGGGAAAGTCTGCTGTACCGCACTGGCCGTACTTGGCATAAAACGTATTTGTGGCCCATATGTCTGACTAGCAAGCCACTCTGGCAACTAGCTATGACACTTTGCTTCCTGTTGCATCCATCCGGGTGTAAGCATCCCAAATTAAGAAAGCTTTCCTTGCAAACAGTGCTTGTGGGCCAACAGAACCTTGTACTAACCATATCTACCCATAGTCAGGCAAACCATGAGTCAGTTTGTCCTGCAAAACCAGTATAATTTTCCTGGTCACCTATTTCCAAGTGTGGTGTTGGACGTTGCGGGCTTTTGTCTGCACTGTCTGGCTGAGCAGAGCAAGGGGTGCTGCTATCGTGGGACCAGGCAATAGAAACATTTCTGAGAGCTTCTGTCCATTCTTCACCTCCAAAGAAACACCAACTCCTTCCCTTCTTTTTTCCACCCTTTCTTGCAGGGTTTAAATCTACTTTGGATGTCAAATTTGTATTTCTTCATAGGAAGCATTTACAAAAATATTATGAACTAAAAGTAGCTGAAAACTAAGGGAATAATGAAGAGAAAAGAGGAGGAAAGCAATTACACTGTGAGTTCAGAGGTTATTTACCATGGCAAGGAAAGCATTTCAGCTGGGTAGTTTTAGTCTTCATACTGAATAATTGACTTCTGCTGGCTGCAGTGCATCAAGCTTGCTTTCAACTAAATGTGTGAACCACTTTCTTCGAAAGTAGGAGCAAGAAGGCTTTGTGCTGAATGAGTAGCACATGCTTTTTTCTTTTCTTTTCTTTTCTTTCTTTAAACAGACAAGGCAATTTCTCTTAATGCCATAAGTTGCTAAGTAAATGTAATGGGGAACATCCAGGCAGCATGAGGATGAGATCTCTCACTCTGCTAGTGCCCAACCCTTCATCTAGCCTTGATTTTTGAGATCCCTCCAGTCCTTCCTATCTATTACTTGATGAGTAATTCAATTGAGCACAAACAATGACTTTTGGAGCAATTGGCATACAGCCAGGACTGCTGCGTCTAAAGCATGCAGTTCCTTGTGACTTCTGGAAACCTCTTGCGTATCATACCCTCTACAGCTAATTTTATATATTCAACATATCATTGTGCTAGGCAGTCTTTTTTTGTGGGATTTGCCTCCTCATCTGCCTAATGAAGGAAGGGTTTACATGGCAGTCAGGAGGTGTCTCGCTCTCCCCTCACACACCGTGCCCATTACCAATGCCAGTGTTTCTCCATGTGGGAGCCTTCCCAAAGTGCTGGGCTGGGGGCAGGAGTGTGTGTGGGGGTCACCTTACATCTCTCCGGCCACAGCACAGGACTGGAGGGTGTCGGAGCCCCATCACCCCACACCTGGCCCAGGGTGATGAGAGTGTCCCTGGGCTCTCATTCAACAGTGTCTCCAACCAGAAAAATGAGGGGGAAGAAATGCAAGAAAGAGGAAGCGAGCGCTTCCTTCCTGAGCAGGGTGGTGAGTAAGTAAGCTCTGTCTGTAGGGGATTTTGGAAACCAGCAGCCAGGTGAGAAATTCCAGAGGCTAATGACTGGCTTTTACTGCTCCATAGCCTAATGTGAGCTGCGTCGTGAGGAGGGCATTTCCCAAACCAAGCCTGCTGTGGTACGTGGACAGAGCAAGCCTGACGGAGCAGCCTGGAGGTAATGCAACCTGTCAGTAGGACAATGGCCCAGCTCTAGAAGTGGTTCCCAAGAAAAATGATGGTTGCTCATCCACTCCTACTGTGGGGAGCCTGTAGGTATCCATCAGGGTGAATGGGAGGATGAGACCTCCTCAAAGGGAACAGCTGGTGGACAGCTGTGACCATCGCCCCTGCAATTGCCAGTGACGGGAACAATGGCTTGGCATAACTGTGCTGTTCTTGCCAATTCTTTGATAGTGTCTCAGCAAAGAAACCTGCAGCCGCATGAGCTTGCTTTTCAGTACCAATATTTTGCACAGCTTTGATTTTGGAGTGTAATGAGAGGGTCTTGCAGCTTTTCTCTTTTTTCTTTCCCCAAGAAATTTCTGTCAAACAAGAAGACTCGCAAGACAGTGAAGGTTTCTATCAGCTGAGATCAACGCTGATGTTACAGGGGACTCACCAGACACATAAGACATTCTCCTGTGTGTCTCTGTTTTCCTTTATTGGGAATGAAACACGGAATATTTCATCAGAAGAAATATCTGTTTCCCTTGGTAGGTTTTTCATAGATAGGATGACTCTGAAACATAAAATGTTAAGAACATTGAACACATGTATTCTCTGTTATTTAAAATAGTGAAGAAATGCCAAGTGTATGAAAGGTTTTTTTATACAAGTTCTTCACACAGCTTGAACTTTCTGGTAGGTTTTTTAGCTCAAGTCTGCTCGTACTCTAAATGAGCTAAGAAACTCCTGCACAAACACAAGATGCTTGTTTAGGCAGTATTTTGTTGCAATTCCCATACCCAAAAATACACTAGCTTAGCCACATGGCACCAGTGAGCTATTATAATCATGTGTTTCTCACTGAGCACTCCTGGCAGAAAGTCTGCATGTGTGCAATGAAGCTCTCTGGAAAATCAAACCCACAGAATCAGGGATACGTTGTACATCTTCAGTGAAACCTGCAAAATGCCCCTAAATAACTTGAATCGCTCTGGCCAATGGAGAACCTTCCCTATAACCTGTAGTATAAGACTTAGCTATGATTAGGGAAGTGTGGGGAAATACTATCTCAAGTAGCTGGTGAAAGCAGGAGATGTGGTGGTCCAGAGGTTTATGGCATTTCTGAGAATGCAGGGTGGCTGCTGAGAAGGGCAGACTGATTTCCTTTAGCACCCTCTCGTGCATGCCTCACCTTCAGGTGCAAATGCACAGTTACACCTTTTTTTTCTACTCCTTGCTGCACAAATAGTGCAGTTGAACTGCTGCCCCTTAGCAACCTCCATGAGCACCTCACCTACCGTGGTGACTACTTGCAGCTCAGCTGTGATCACTTGTGGCTGTGGATAGGCTTGTTGGTATGTTTTTCCACAAAGAAAGACTGCATTAAAAGCCAGAGCTTACTCCCCTGGAAATATAGCTTCAGAGGGAAGGGAGATAAACAATCATTTTTCTCCAAAATGACTCATTTCACCCAATTTGCAGTTTTGTAGAAATGTATTCAAATCGGAGAGCCGTCAGTTAAAGAAGTCTACATTCTTGCCTGCAGGGTATACTAATGCTAAGATAGATCCACTCTGTATAAAAATGTTAATGTATTTAGATGTGACAGAAAGGAAAGAATTAAATTAATTCTTAGCTATGTTCTGTGAAGGTGCCATACTAATACACAGTATGACAAAAACCCAAAACTAAATTTTCAGCCTTTATAACAAAAGCCTAACTACTTTTAAGAACTGCTTTCATCTTTCTTTTTTTGTTCTTCACAGGCAATAAGTCTAATGAAGCCTCATCCGAAGCTTTTACCACCATGGCTTCAGAAGGTAGGATAAATTAGGGAACGAAATAACTTGGGTTATGTTAGAGGTGCATTTATAAATTCCTAAAGCTGTTGGAGAAATGGTTTTGCAAATTTGTTTCTGGATGGGTAGTAAGGTACCCCTTTCTGTAGCTATGACTTCAGAGAAAACACAACAGATATTTTGGTGATGTAATCTATTGTAATTAAGTCCAGGCATAATTAAACTCCAGCCTTGAGGGGCACTTAATGTTATTTCTGATGCTTCAGCTGGCATTTGAATATAGCTCTTTCAGGAGTGAACTTATAATTAAAAATAACAGCCCTACTAATGGTTCTACCTTCTGCTTAAGTACACAGCCAAGATCCTCAACAGTTTTGCCTAATTAAAGAACGGATGGGATGTTCTTAATTTGTGTAAATTTGGTAAATCCGCGCTCTGTCCCTGCAAGCTTGTCTTATTATCAGCTTATTGCAGACAGATAAATCATTCCCTCCACACCTCAGCTGAAGCCCTTTGGAGACGCCTCTCCGGGGTCGGCTTGCTCTGCTCCGCACAGGAGGCAGCTGCGTTTCAGCGGTGGGTTACGTAAGTGCGTCAGAGATGCACTGTAGACAAACAGCATGGAAAGAAGTGTGGTTTTCTGTGTCAGCTTGCTTCTGCGAATGCAGGTTGTGGCAGACCCTGGGCGTTCAGCCAATACCCTACTGGATACCAGAAAGCCATCCCAGGCACCAGGGGTCTCTGAGAGAGAGGCTTCGTCCTCCACTGGCCTCTGCAAGATGATGTCCCAAAGCAGTCCCTGCAGCTTGCATCAGGCCACCACCCTGCTTCGCCTTGCACGCTCTGCAGTAACATACTGGGAGCTGGGCACACCTGTGATGCCCCACTACCCTGGTTTTAGACCTGCTGCATCTTTGGTGAGGGAGCCTCTTATGTCAGCCAGCTACCTCGAAATCCCTGTTAGCACAGGTGAGGCTAAAATGAAGCGCAAATGGAAAAGCAACGGTCAAAACAGTCAAAGGAGGTACAAATGCTTGCAAAAGAAAACAGCTGGAGAGCTGATGACTATCTACTCATGCTAAGAAACTGTCCGCAGAGGGTGACTTGCTGTCCAACACCCTCCCAACATGCCTGACCGCACAGAGGTACTTGGTCTGCCTTCCCAGATATGTTTTTCTAATGGGGTGTGTGAGCTTTCATGGTTCACCTCCTTCATGGAGCCCTTGGGGGAGATTTAATCCTTCCTCCTAACCTACTCAGGGGGTAGTTTGCTCACCTCCTGGGCAAAAATAAAGTGAGACAACTCTTACTCAGGATGTAAATACTGCTTGGGCAGGATGGTGTCTCTGCTGTGCTTGGCTGGCTGGTTAACAGTCCTTTAATTACAAGGAATAAATCCCTCTCTCTCCCCTTCTTTGAGGACTTGGCGGCCACTTTTCAGTGCAAAGTGTCCCTGGAATTTCCTGTCAGGGTTGCAGTCTCTGAAATGCCTCATGGATGGAGCTATGCAGGTGCCACCACTGGGGCATATACGTTATTTCAACCTGCGTGCCAATAAGATGCTTCTGTTTGTATAGGATAAAACCATGTAACTCACTTCCACTTTTTGAGTTGAAGTGCAGACTGGAGGTGCCAGGGGCTCCAAACAATTCACCCCCAAATCTTTGTTTTCCTAGGGGTTTCACAGCACAGTTACCTCAGGTGCTTCTTGTTTCTTGCTGGACCTCTTGGTTGGGTTGTGCATTGAAAGATTATTTGGAAATTAAGTGTGATGCACTCTCTCTCACTCTTGAACCCTTGAATGACCCACTTTTCTAAAGCAGAATAAACATCTTTCTCAGCCTGAGTAAAAGTGTTTGCTTTGATTTGTTACAGACCTTGGAAATTCAGCACTTCCATCAGCTCTCATGACTACCTCAGGTAAGGGGGGGAAAAAAGCCTTCTTTATTACTCAGTCAATAGATGTGTGATCTCTTCTTGACCTGTGCTTAAATGTCATGTACACAGAGCCAGATACGTGCCAGGGAAAGGCCAGTGTGCTCTGGTGTGGATGGTACCTGTGTGCTGCTGGATGGGAATTTGCAGGCTATGAAGTTACCCAAGAAGAGATCTGACACAAATCCTGCTAAAACTGTCATGTTAGGATAGCATGTTAAATGGCATGCTGAATATCACATATTATTCTTATGCCTTTTTATAAAATGGAATAAAAAACCCTATACAACTATGAATAAATTTGTCCTGTTATGACAGGGAGATGCATGTGACAGAAAAGTTAAAACCACCACTTTTCCTTGACCCAATAGCACATCATTCCCATTCATTAATGATTTAAGATAAATACCACTGCTTTACAAGAGCATGCATATGGATAACTATATAAATCTATCTTCAGCAATTGAGAGGGAAACCTGCAAGAGTAGGCAATCTCCTGGGCTTATATGGCTGCCGCACCTTGTCAGAACCAGTTGTGGCAAGGCCCTGGCTAGGCAGGGGAGCACCACCAACACGTGCATAATCCACGCCACAGCAGTTAAACTGAACCCTGTGTATAAAAATGTAAATAAATAAGGCACAAAGCTAGCCCATGTGAAAGGGTCAACTGTCTCTGACTGCCCCTTGAATTTGTGGGAGGTGTTTTGAGCATTTAACCTTAACTCTGACAGCGGGATTCCTGCTGCAGAGTCCACGTTAACCCAACAGCTACTGCAAGCACTTTGATCCAGGTTGCTTTATGATTTATTAATATTTTAGAAAGACCCTAGCGACTAAATTTGATACTGTGTAATCTGTTTGTCTTTAGAGCATCAGTCGACATCTTTGGCCTCTCTAGATTTCACAAGTCAAGAAAGCTGGGCTCCTGCTTCTACAACACAAGGTAATCAATTCAGCCAAAATGTTTTCTCTATTGTTTCAAGAATGTAGGAGAAAGATAGGTAAGCACAGCAACCACCTTGAATTTTTTTGTAGCAAACAATTTAATGTCCACTGAAGTCCTTTTCCTAGTGCATTGTACACTAGGAAGTCCACAGTTCAAATATAAATATATGAGAAAATGCTGTCTTGATTTCATCTTTTTTAATGCTCCATTCAGGATATATGCATGAATTTCAGCAAGTCAATAGACATCGAGTGTAATTTTTTACAATATTTATTTCTTGTATCTCTTTAATTAAATATTATACAAAAATAGATTACATTAGAGCTAGAAAAAGTGCAACCCAAACATTGGAGCACAGGAGTACAAATACAAAGCACCGATAAACAGAGTATTTACAGCAGATGACTCAACTCAGTGATTTCTTCTCCCGGCTGGAGACACTGAGGCCAGTGGAGGGCAGAGTGACTCACTTGGAAGGGTTTAACTTCGCTTCCCTGGGGAGAAGTATATGCATCAGCGGCCGGCATGCACTTGACAGCATGGCAGCAGCCTGAATCAAGAGCAGGTGAAACCTTCTGATCCCAAAATAAAGGGTTGATGCCCACCAGTCCCAGCAGAGTGCGTTTTTTCACAGAACAGACGGTCTGCAAACGCTTTTTTTGTTTGAAATCTCTTTCCATTTTGAAGCCCAGGTGTTGATCCCTGTAGGACTGGTAGGTTTTAAGCAGTAGTTAGAATGGCGTTGGGGCTGCCCGCACTGGCAGCAAGGTGTGCACTCACTGCTACACAGCCTGAATCAACACAGGCATGGCACACGCTCCTATTTTGGAGACAAAACAGGCCGTGCAAAATGGCAGCACAGGCAGCACAAGGAAGAGGCAACATGGCAACTCGTTGTCAAACACTGTCTTCCCTTCCATAACAGCACCAAAGCTTTGGCTTGGAAACGATCCACCATTAAGGCGGCAGGTGGCAGGAGTGAATTTGGCCCTTGGTATTTGTGGCAACCTTGGTCTCCCAATCAAAAAAAAATCAATTGCAACAGATTAACTTTCACGAGCCTGTGGGGGATTGAACATCCTCCTTAAATTGTGTAATTCAATCCTGCAATCTTCACTTAAAGTAACCTATATTACGCTATAGCAGTATTTACCCAAGTTGTGCAGGTAATGAGATGGGCAGTGTGGGGGTTAATACTGGAGGAAGACACTGAACACAAGGCTTCATCCTGCCCTACCAGAGTGCTGTGTGGGAGCTGAATCACTTAATATAAAGCCCTGGGGCATGAAGAGGCTAGACCAAGATGTGCCAGGGTGGGAACACAGATTGCAGGGGCACTGAAGTTGAAGTTTACTGCTTCTTACGCTGCCTTCCCCATCCCCAAAGTAGAGACACTTGCCCAGCCTGGCTGACAGCGGGGCAGCAAAGCACTTGCCCAAGTGGACTGAAAGCCCTTGTGTCTCAACAAACAATTTCACAACAAAGGCTATAAATACACAATGTGAACAGAGAGGATTCTGCTTGCTGAATTACACATCTTCACTGGTTGAGGAGGTATGAGGTCAAAGTCATAACATAAGCCAGAGCTGAGCCATTTCTCTTCTGTAAATAGCCCAGGAAATTTCTGCCTTTTAACCAGTGCCCCTGACATGTGATAGTTGTGGTGTGCTGACCATGGGTTAGTGCTTTTCCTCTCTGGCTCACTGCTGGTTTCCACACTGGTGCCACCATCAGCTTCTTGAGCAGACCCTTTGGGCTGCAGCTGAGTCAGGATGCCAACTCCAAGCCTGCCATTGCAAAAAGGGATTTGATTCAGTTCCTGTTATTTTGCAAGTTTTTAATGAAAATCCAAGAGACAGCTGGGAATTGATAAGAAGGGAGAGTGCATAGATATAGGCAGGGGAAGGAGATGGGGAGACAAAACCAAGGCTGTTAAAACTGCAGCCTGGTCTTACTTAGCTTCCACGATAGCTCCATCCCTGAGCCCAGAGGTGGTCAGGCTTTGAGAGCTGGGTTACAGCTGCATTTCACCTTCTCAGGTTTGTTCAGATGGCTCAATGGTACTTTTCCAAAAATAAGACAGGTGTTAGGAAAGACAGACTCTTCTTTGTAAATGTGAAATAGTCCCCTTGGGAAAATTGAGGTCTACTTGCTAACCACCATCTGTCTGTGTTTGAATATCAGATAAATAGCTAGTTCTGATCTAGAATACCTTGCACTTCAAAACATATTAATGGAAAATGCTGAATAAATTGTTATTTGGCACCAGGCATTGCAGGTGAGACTCCTGTACACTAACGTCTTCAAAACTCTTTGCTAGTTGGGAAAACAGTTTCATCTCACCAGAGCTGGTGAAACCCTGTCTAAATTCTGATTTATGTACATTTGTTCATCGCACTCCATTGGCTTCAGGTTGAAACAAGCCAGTGCACTCAGAACTACTGAGTTTCAGCTGAAATCCAAAAATGCCTGCTTAAATGCCCCATATGGTTTCTCAAAGTTTATTCACCCATCTCACCAAACTCCTCTTGAGTTTCTAGCTTGTGACAGACTAGACACAGAATTTTGTGGTGTTTGTCTGAGAGAAGCCAGCGTTTCAGGTGGTAGGTTACAACTCTTTGACCTCTTTAGTCAGGAAACGGGGAAGAAAGAGGGAAAAATGAAGAAAAAGTGATAGGGTCCTCTACGGCAATTTTTACAACCTTGTGTGTTTTTCAGCAGGAGCACTGATTTCTACCACAGAGACAAAAAGCTATGCCAGTGCCACAGCATTCAATGAGAGTTTGACAACACCACGTGAGTAGATGATGCATCTCCTTTGCTTCATAGGACTGTTAACAGGGGCGTTATGCAGCTAAATGTAGCTAAATACAGGTGCTGCAAACGTGGCACCAACTTAGCAAGTGTTGGGTTGCAAATCCACAGTGACCCGGAGTACCCTGCAAAAAGTACAGCAGCAGGTACTTGGCTCTACGTGGTCCTCAGTTTGTGGCGCCTTTGCCAAGAACATTAGCTCTGCGGTGATTATTTTCAGCTGCTAGTTGATAGTCATCACATCGCCATGCAAAAATTATTACTAAACATGGAAAAGTTGTGTCCAAGCAGAGGCCAAAAGTCGGGTGGTGTAATCTGTACCAGCTTTTCAGTACTTCACAGAAGCAATTCCTCTGCTGAGTTGCACTGAGTTAGAAGATAAAGACTTGAGTCTTCCAAGCCATCAAGGATTTGCAATGGAAAAAGAGAAACAAAAAGCATTTAAGTATCCTGGTTTTATTAGACGTATTTAATTTAATAATATTAAAATTGAGAGAGTTGCTAGGCGAATGTAGTGTATACTGAGGGGAGTTTATAGATGAAATAAATTACTGGGGAAGCTAAATAAAAACACAGAGCAGCAATGAAATCATGAGATAATGTGGGGCAATAAAGGTTGGCTAATAGAACATTGAAAGGCAGCCTCACTGAAAATCAATAAATCAATAAAAAAACCCAACAAAAACTAGAGGTGGACATTTTATCACGAAACTTTCCATTTAGAAAATCTCTGCTCAGCAGCAGAAAACCAGAAGTGATTTTCTTTTTTAACACCTTGGTTTGTCTTTGTGCTTTTGGAACAGGCAGGGCCTGTCAGTGCACTTTTGCATTTGTATGGCAGTTGTCTTTGCCGAAGCGCAAACACAGCAGCCGCTTTCCTTTTTCTGAATATATTTTTGACAGCACTCTGGTGCTTATTTGCCAGCGTATAACCCACAACCACGTGTTTAGACCAAAACCTTGTGACAACTTCTAAAGCTTCATAAGCCTGCTCTTGCACAGCTTGCTAGTTGCAATTTTTGCTAAAAGCACTCTGAATTACACTACAATTTGCAAGAAGTACCGTGCAATGCACCACTCATTGGCTTCCCTACAGCCGTGCCCGCCCGACCACTAGCTGAGGTATAGCCTTCAAGGGTCCTCAGTTGGGCAGCTGTAATTGAGGGCAATTTCAGAGTGCACAGGCACCGGTGCACCCGCTGAGGCATACGGATGTGTTTCCCTGTGCCCTCCCAGCGCCACTGGGCTCGTACAACAGGGATTACCATTACCAGCTCAATCCTCTGAGGCTCTGTCACAAGCCATATGTAAATAATCATAAGTAATGCTCGTCGGCATGCTGTATGTTGGTGTTACGGGATCTCTAAGTGTATGTCCTTTTTTTTTAATGTAACTTTTTTAAATGTCAGCTCTACCATGCTTATCCCCATAAAAATAAACACTTAATAAACAAGGAGAAAAGAAGAACTGAATTGAATTAATGTCCAAAACTCTCAGTCAGTTTTTAGAGTGCCCTAAAATTGGACTGATTTTGGCAGAGCTTATTCATACATACATACATACAGATATATATATGCACACACACATGCTTGAGTGTTCAGTTTCACTCAGAACTAGCATCTCAAGAGAAAGAGATTTTCCTGGCTCTGTATGGTTCCTCATATACACCATTTAAACAACAGAATTTTTTTTTCTTGGATTTATAAATTATACTAGAGACTTTCAGGTATCTATGTTATTTCATTTGTTGTTTGCATCAGAGAAAAGCAAAGGGTATAAAATAGCCACAGTTAAACCTAATGAAGCAGTCACGTACAGGCTTGTAAGATAATTGAAGGATATTTGTTTCTTTTTGTCCAGATTTGAACGATTCCACCACCAAATCCCCACAAAGCCTTAGGAATGCTACACGCTCCTCTGAGAACACAACCCTGGCGCATCGTAAGTGCCGTGGCAGCTCTGGAAAAGCTGTGCACTTGTCTAGTCACATATTTTAGCTATTCTTTCGGAACACGTGAACACAGAGATGGCTAGAAAAAACAGGAATGTATCCTTAGGCAGCACTGATCTCAAATGTGGGTAGCTTAGCTGTATTAGGAAAGGGAAAGTATCTGTCTACAAACAGATGAAAGATGATTTTTGTGGTTCAGACACAGTACTTGACAGAGGAGACTGAGGTTTCACTCAGTCACAGCAGAGACAGACTCTTTGCGTTGCTGCTAAGCTACTTAATATCTTTAGCTTTTTCATTACCGTCAAAGAGGCGAAAACCTTTTCGTTCTCCCAGACAGCTGTGCAGCTCAATGCTCGCTCGCTGGAACATCTTAATAGATGTTTTCTAATAGTCTTACTTTCTTTCTCCTAATATTCTTTAATTTGACAAAAGCACAGTTTTGTCTAACACCGGGTTGTAGGCCAAAAATGTAGGCGTCCCCCCAAGGGAAGTTTGACACCCGGATTCTGGAATTTGATTTCCATTCCTCAGCAAGATGAATAACGGTGGCTTCTAAACACAACCTTCATTAAAAAAAAAAAAACACAAATAAGTTACTAAAAATGTTCTGTTCTCCCTTGTTCCTGTGTTCATTTTAGGTAACCTGTCCTTCAGCATCACAGACCAGCCGATTTCAGTCACCAAGGTGAAAGATTTCTTTACTACCAGCAGTCTGCTCAATAGTACTGGTGAGACATCATCCTACAAATCCCCTTCTTTCAGTGCACTATTCCAGTAAGCAAGAAAAGTAGAGGAGCACAAAACCTGGAGCATCATGTAAATTTGGCCAAAGAATTTCAAAAAAAGGGAAAAGGGACATAGTTGTGGCAGTTACATCCCTACACCATGGGTTGTTGCGTGCTTTTGGTAGTCCTTCCTTCTCTGTGCTTCTGCAATCAACACCCCAGCATATGTTTTCTTCCAGCAGCAAAATTTGGCCGGTCGCACTCACACACCCCAGGGGCCACTCATGGCTCATGCAGTGTGGTAGACTTGGTGCCCGGCCACGGCACTGGCTGCCACCGTGGCTAAGACCCAGGCTGGGTGATGTGCCAGTAGAACCAGCCTTGCAAAGGGTCGTGGTGCCAGCACAACAGGAGGTGACATTGGGGCTGTATTGCCCAGTGACACGTGTGCTCCAGCAATCTCTAGCACCCAGCCCACTGCTGCACCCTCCATGACGGCTGAGGGAGGACCCCGAGGGCACCTCGTTCAGCCACCAGCACCCCGGAGGGTGGCTGCGCAGGAGGGGGCAGTAGGGGGATCCCAGCACCGTGGTGGGGAAAGGCAGCTGTGGGGAGGCGGGGATGCTGCTCCGACATTTAGGCAGAGTTTGGTGTCAGAAGCATGAAAAATAAGCCAGTGCAAAGGAGGGCTGGGGCGGGCAGCTGTGCCCGGGCCGCGCCACTACACACCACTTCTTCTCAGAGAACCTCACAGGGTAACAGAGAAAACCAATGTGTTTCGGATGAAATGCTTGCCAGGCTGTGCCTAAATAATCTTGTCTTGTGAACCGATGGGTGGCTGACATCAGCCTGCAAACGCACTCAGAACAAAAGTGGTTTCATTCCACAAATGAGAGCTGCAGTGCTCAGAGTTTGGGATCCTCAGCCTGGGAACCTGGCAGTCGCTATTGATTTGGGCCTGGGCTGTCACCGGCACTGTGCCTGAGGGGAACAGCGAGCCACAGGCAGCAAGCACGGATGTCCCTCCTCCCCGAGGATGTTCGGCTGAGCTCTGTCTTGTGTGTCCCTTCTAGGTGGCATGAGGAACATGAAAGCCCGTCATTTCCCCTGGCCAACAGTGGTAGCCATCCTGCTCCTCTTCTGCAGTTTTCTAATAGCTTTAGGCATCAGGAAATGGTGTCAGTACCAGAAAGAGATGTAAGTACTCGGGAGCGGAACTGCAGGGGTGAGAGGGATGGCACAGGGGACAGCACAAACTCTTACCCAGCTGACTGGATTTACGCGTTTTCATTTGAGGCTACCCATAGCGCACAAGACCTTTAAGTACATGGATCGCTAATGCTGTTTTTACATACAAAGGTATGAAATGTGGAGCGTTCTCAGTCCTTTGATCTGTTCTGTGGGTTACCTATAAAATAAACTTTAGAAAAAGAGCTGGGGTGCAGCATCAGGGTATGAGGGAAGAATAAAAGTCAATTTTTTCCCCCAGAGCCCCCCACTTCTATTAGCCTCCCTGCCAGCTGCTTTTGTTCTCTCATTTTGCATGGTTTCTTGAGGACATGTTTTAATGAAATTGTAGTTCTAGGGCAATACAGACTATCTGAGTGTGAATAACGTATGTGAAAGTAGGCTACCTGAAACTTAATCCCAGTCAACGAAGCACTGAGTTTGTAATTATTACCAAAATTTAATTCCCTGCTAAAGCACTCGGAGATCTACTGATGAAAGCAGTACCTAAGAGCCAATTATTTTTAATCTTACTAACATTACTAAAATGTTTGAAAAATCATGGTGATCATGAATCGTGTGCGGTTCTAGAAAACCCATTTGAAACAGGACTGCAAATCCTCTATAACAGAAGCAAAAATGGGATTGATCTTTTTCACTGATTTGGGATGGGACCTTTCTTTATCTTGGCCTATAAAGTAACGAAAAAAGTTATGAGTCTTTAAATATACCTCCAGAGAGCCATGTGGACAAAAGATCTCTGCGAGGGTTTTGAATGGTTCACCAGGACCGTGATCTGTTTTTTTGGAAGCATGAATAAAGTAAAACTGTGAGGTGGGAGCTGAGAAAGCCAACTGAACACGGGCAGGTGCATTGGGGCTGTAGAACAGACACAGGGAAGGTGCAGCATGGAAGAGCAAATGTCAGGTGCTCTTCTAATGATTTAGTGTCCATCTACCTCCTCCTGGGAACATTTTACAACAGTCTTTTATACGGCTTTTGTGGGACAGTGTGGTTTTTTCTCTTCTGTTTCAGTATGAACAGACCTCCATCTTTCAAGCCACCGCCACCTCCGATAAAGTACTTCTCCATGGTGGAGGCTGACGGGACTCCCCCATCCTGCCACGAACTGGAAAACCTCTAACATCACCTACACCCTCTGTGTAGTGCGCAGAAGACTGACACACTTTAAAAGCTCTGTCTTTAAAAGAGTGATTACAGGAGTTTGGTGTTAATGACCCATATTAAAATTCAGAGTGCCTAAATGACATTAATATTGGAAACCGAGCACTCCTGAGGACACACTTCATCCCAGCTATCTCTATGTATGCATTATGTTAACACCATTGCGAGCGTCACCGTGAGATTACATGTGCTTAATTTGAATTGGGTGATCACCTGGGAATTTGCTGTCTTGTTAATGGGACCAGATTAACACATCACTCCGCCAGCCTGCCTGAAGAGTGTTGAAGCTTTTTGATTTACTAAGTGTATAGAAATGACAGCTCTGCCGTATGGACATCGCGATTACACGGGAAATGTTGGCTTAACGCAAGCTTTTTGACCCCACCATAAGCCATTCTTACAATTATTATTTTTTACTATACAAACATTACTAATATGACCCAATATATAATTTTCTGTGAAACTGTGAAACTAAAGAAAAAATAATCAGCACCTCACATGGAAAGAAAATAGCCTGCACCTGTTGTCACCAGGTTTGCAGCAGAGGATCGTGGCAGGGGGTTGGCGAGATGAAAGGGCACTGCGCCAACCCAGTGGAAGTATTCATGAAGAAGACCCAGTCACTGTTGGTGAAGTCAGGAGAAAGAGTCAGCTTTGGACTCATTTACAAGCCACCTGTGACCCAGAGACTTAAGGACTGAAGTGAATAAGGACGCCCAAAGATAACAGAAGTGCCCTGAGTCTGCTTTTCTGAAATTATATTTATGGTATATGTGAAGAAAAAAAGGAATATAATCATTTTATTCCCCGTTGTTCCTAATGAGCTTCTGTCGTTTGCTATCTTCACATTTTTCAAGACCTCAGGAGTAGTTTCCCAAGTGGCTTAAGCTGGTGGAATGAACGGTCCAGACTTACCCCTATCCTGCCCGGGCTGTTGTATTTCTTCCCATTGACACTAGTGATTGAGTGACCGTGCCGAGGGTGGGATCAGCTCATCCCACCGCACAGTGCTCAAGCCAGGTCAGCACCTGCGTGATCAGTAACGCAAGGTGCAAGAGATGCAGTAGGAGCACTGCTGTTGGCAGCCGTGTGGTCTTGCATTTCCTTCAGCCAGCCAAGAAACTGTCCCTCCAAGCTTGTTTGAAAATGTACTGTTACCACATGGCATTTCTGTAATTAATGCAAATCAACTAAAATTCAATCATGTCAAGCTTAAAAATTGGTATTCTGATTTAGGAATGGCATTTGCCTTATTTACTGCTAAACGCTGGTCGATGAGTATCAGGGTTCAGAGCACTGTATTTCCTGGGACTTTAGATTTAATGAATGACTTACTGGAAAGAATGATTTGCCAGACCTTTTTAAAGTATTTGGTAGTGTTATTTACCTTATAGCGCAAGCAGTTCTACATCCGTCATCAGAGGAATAGCTGTCCTCAACAGAAAGCGTTTTCCTTCCCACAAAACTATGCAGACTTTGCATGCACAGAAGGCTCGATATTAATTTGAGCGTTTCTTGTCCGTATGGGTTCGTAGAAGAAAAGTAGTTTAACTTTTGCCATACTGCAAAAGTTACTGCAAAAGACGGCAGCTTTTTGTTCTTCAGAAAAGGAAATCAGAAACAAAAACACCCCGGCCGGATAGCCGTATTCCAAGGGGTGCAGAGAGCCAGGGCTCTCTGCTTTGGCATTAGGTGAGGGTGACTGTCCGTAGCATGCCTGTCGAGAGGGGGTTACTTTATCATCGCAGGTATCTTAATGCCCTCGGTTGCTTCATGTCAGAGGTGTCCCCCCGGCGCTAAGGCTTTGCAGGGCGCCTCGCGAAGCCTTCAGGCTCCCCGTGATTTCCACCGCTCCCCGCTGACGGGGCCAGGCTGGAGGGAGAGCCGCCAGGAGCCCGGACCCGCTCCCTGGCCCACCCACCCCCGAGGGCTGCTGCTGCTTCCTCAGGCAGGCAGGCAGGCGGACAGGCGGACAGACAGGCGGACAGGCGGACAGGCGGACAGACAGGCGGACACACACCATAGGGAAATACCGGCGGGCACCGCAGCCGCGCTCCCGCCGCCGACCAGCAGGTGGCGCTGCAGCACCGCAGCCGGCGGCGGGGTGTCAGGCGGGCGCTTTCTATACGAGCGCCCGGGGCGCTCCGAGCTTGCTGCGTGGGGTTAGAAAACACCATTTCAAAAGCAGCTTGGGCGTCGGGCTGCTAAATGCAAACCCGCGACCCGAGCAGCAGGCCCGGGGCAGCACGCGAGCGCGAGTTTGTCCGGGTCTGCTGCGTGTGGTCGTTAACACGTGCGTTACGGAGCTGTAGCAGCGACACCCTGGAAAGCTGAGCGGCGAGGTGGCTTTATGCGCAAGTGGTTTCCATCTGCTTCTGGGGAGAGAGCAAACGGTCCAGGGGGAACGTAAAGAATAAAAGCAATAAATGTGTTTTCAGCTGCTAACGCGCCTGCCGAAGCCAGTGGCAGGGCCCGGGGACCTCGGCGGAGCGAGCGACTCTCCCCGGCGCTCCGCGCTTCGTGCGCCTGCCTGTTGCGTCCAGGCGGTGCTGGGCCCCGCTGGCCGGGCCGGGGGGAGGCTGCCAGCCCCAGCCCGCGGGGTGCGGGGTGCGGGGTGCGGGGAGCAGGCGGGCGACCTCAGCCTCCGCCTGGCTTCCACCTCTCTGACGGCAGAGGGGACAGCTCGGAGCTTACGGGATGCCCTGGTACTGGCACGCCTGTTCCTCCATCCTAAATTACCTCTTGCCTCACTCCGAATCACGCATCTTTTTTAAACAGCACTGCAGTGGCTTTTCTTACAAGGCACCTTTTGGTCCTGCAAATGATTTAAGTGTGGCGTCTTTGTTTAAGAAGCGCCCTTAGAGTTTGGATGGCGCGCTCTCAAGTCATTGCATCGCAGGCGGTGGCGTGGGGGTGCCTGGCAGCAGGCTGGGGGGGGTGCAGGCTGCCTGGCAGTCCCAGAGCTGGGCTCATTGGTTCACAGTTGCTGATAATAGGCTTGCCACCTGGGATTTCCTGGGGAAACAGCCCACCTTAGTGTGGACCCACAGAGCTTCCTCTTTTAGGGAGACATTTTCCTCATTACAGCTGTGTTGAAAGCCCTGTGAAGTGCTCCGGCTTCATTTTAATGCACGTAAAAAGCTCTGTACAGAAATTATACTTGCTAACCGGAATGGGGCATTGGTTACCTTACGTAGTCTTCGCTGCATTTAGAGCCATCACTTGTCAGAGCAGGCAAACATTAGAAAGAGCTGTGTACACTAAAACTCCAGAAGAAGCCGCGTACAAAGGAGAAATTTTGTTTTATTTATTGTTTATGTTAGTAGGTAATTCTTCCTGGTTCTGCAATTAACTTTGAGCAATAAGCCAAGGAAAGCTTCTAAAAAGCTCTGCAGGGGGATAGTGATTACTCAGTCCTTTCTAAGGAGATTTTAATGGAAATAATATAAAATCATATTAAACTTAAAATGATTCCTTAAGGACAAGACAAAGCTCGGGGAAGCCCCCAGGAAAGATTATTTCTTTTCAGAGAACATCGGATTATGTCTTTAAAACTCTCCTTCCATCTGTTTTCTAGCGTATGACGTTTTGTCTCTTTCCTTTCAAAGTCGCCTGTACCAGGTTGCCCCAGTAAGATTTTTAATCAGTGGAAAAAAAAATAGCTCTGCTCGCTGCTTGGTTCCTTTCCAAACAGGAGGGCTTCCAAATTAATGCTGGCATCCTACAGAGCTTGAAACACCCTCGTGTGGTATAAATGAAGTATCGAGTAGCTCGCTATTGTCAAACAGGTGACTCGCAGATGCCAGGGCTTGGTGGGAAGGAAAGAGCAAAGAAAGGCAAGAGAGGGAAGCAGGCAAGGTATTGACATACACTGACACCGAGGCCAGGACAGAGGAAGGGGGGGAAGTCAGTATTACAATGGGTATATTACATGATAGACATCAAAGTGTTTGCAATGGACTCGGGAAATGCAAAAAGTGCTGTGATAGTGACGGTGGTTTTCTGACTCGATGTGAAATGGGGAAAGAACAGCGCTATTTGGTCTACTGCACTTGAAGAAGCGATGTTTTAGATGCAGTGATGGCTGCAGAGCTTTGTGATTGAGCGTGCCTGATGGTTTTAAATGTTAAATAATTCCATTACAGTCAGGGTAAAAATGGTAATGAACAGCTTGGAAGAGTCTGAGTATATGTACATGAAATGCTGAGCAGTTAGCTTCTCTCTGTGAGAGTGAATCCTGCAGTTTTCTTCTCATCAGGAGCAAAGTGACCTTTAAAACACGCGGATGAGACAGAAGTTGTTTCAATAACTTATTTGATCTATTTTCTGCTGAGAAATTGCATGTAAGGATTTGGAATTTACATGGCACAGTAGATTTTGGAGTGAAATGGAAGATTTGAAAACATTAACTGAAAGCTTTTGAACAGTAGCAGTGCGCCCTGTCGAATAATGGGACATGTGTTATTAGATGTGGTAAGAAGGAGGCTACGCTCCCGATAGCACTTGATGTTATCAACTTGTTTTCAGTTGCTTTAAAGCACTTTTAAAAAGTCGTTGTTCCAGCTTTATATTCTGTATATGGCAGTCAGAGAGCCACGTGGTAAAACTGAAATAAAACACATTTGCATGTTTGGAATTGGCTACCAGCGAAACCCATATGCCTCTTAATGCTTAAATAGCATCAGCCTGATCCGCACAGCTAATCTTTTTACTATGTATTTGAAAATAGGAGGGTTAGGGGTATGGGAACGGGATTTGAGCTGCTAGGTTGTCTGGGCTGCCCATGACATTGGCTTGCACTCCGCACCGAGGCACAAGGGACTAGCTGAGCTCCTTCGGTAAATCCACATAAGGCATAAATATGGCTGTATAAACCGTGGGGAAAAATGGATAGGAAAGTTTTAGTCAGGCCATCCTCACTGCTGAGAGTGATTCATATGTGAATACTCCAGAAACGTGGAAAAACCCAACAACCTACTGACCTTGACATGGAATTAAAAAGAAAAAAGTCAATAGTATGATGTTTTTCCAGCCTGCTTAGGCATTCATTTCTGAGCCACTTAAACACATGCTTGAAGTGGAGCATTTGAACGGTCTCGAGTGACAAGACCCTAGATATTTTGTGGGTTTAGTCTGCGGAAAATAAAATTGTATTATTAATGCACATTTGTTCCCCCTGGTCATTGCAATTAATGTATATCATCGCAGGGTTTGGTACTGATTGCAGAACAAAATTACAGAGTTTTGCGGAGATGGAAAGAGGCTGAGGTTTTGGGGAAGGGAATGGGCAATTTAATGCTCTTCTTTTCAAGAAAAGCACGAGAAGGACCATAAGAAAATTCTTCTAGCAGTTACTGCTGGCAAGTATCTGTGCATCACATCCGATGCTCACAGCCAAGTCTCACCCTGCAGTGCTGAAAGGATGCATCCCCTCATTCTCTCATCATTCTGGTTTTGAGCTGTTGGCGTCCTGCATGGTCTAAATGTCCTTTGCTGCTCGCAGGTCTAGAAAGCATCCTAACCACAAGAGCCAGGGTGTAGTTATGCTGCACGTCATAGCGTGGGGATGCTGAAACTAGCTGTGAGCAAGTGAGAAAGTCACTGTGCTGTGGGAGCACTGGAGTACGCTGATGCTGTCATGTGCTCCATGACTATTAAAAAGTGATGGCAAAGAGTCAGAGACTTTCGGGAGGCTGTGAAGAGAGCAGGTCTGAGACTCTCCCCACTCCAGCTTTAGTCCTCCTCTTTTCTAGCTGATCTGACGGCAAAGGACTGCCAAGACCTACTCCCCTGATAGAGGCTACTGCCCAAGGTAGTGGCAATTAGACTCCCTTTCCCACACCAGAGCACACCCTAGCTGCTCCCCTTCAGACTCTGCTGTCTGTCGTACGCACCCCATCTCCTTTATGTCATTTGAAAGATGGGAAATGCAGGATGGGCCTGGCAAAAACACCAAGAGTACCGTCTCAGCGCTCAGCCCTAATAGTTTTGGCCCTAGACTACAGCTTCAGTTACAGGTTCAGTGACCACAGTGAAGTACTGCCCCAAACACACAAGGATGTCCTTGGGAACATGCCAACCTCGGTGAAACGGCTACCCCTGTGCTGCAAAGCCTTCCCGTCCTGGAAAGTCAAGCTGTAAAGCAGCCATGGCTGCTAACGGTATTTAAGGAGTTCCCATGTGCTGGTTTGCTGGGCAGTCCCAAGCTGCGACGGTAGGAACGTGAGAGAGCGCATGAAGTAACATAAAGTAGTGATTTAAAGAAGATAGACTTGCAGGGATACGGAGCAGTAGCACCACCGATGAAAAATGTTGGAGTTCCCATAACAACCCCTCTTTCAATTCAAGATATAAATTGAGAAAATGTTTAAGAACCTGTACCTATGGCTTTGCATAGCGTGGCCTGGTCTCTCCTCCATCAGAGGAAAGCGTGCGAGGCAGTCTTAACAGGAAAGGGGAGCAGAGCTGCAGGACAGTTGGAAGCATGCCAAACCTGCCCTCCATGTTCCGCCTCAAGCGTGAGGAGTCCTAGGTCAGGAGTGCTTTGTGAAAACCTAGTATTGAAATTGCACTGGTTTTAAGGTTGTTCAGTATCAAAGCTCTAGAAGCAAAATGCCTTTGCTCCCTTCCTCGAAAAGGAGAATGCACATTTATGGAAGGAGACAGATTCTGGTTGTATTAGTTGAAAATACTTACTTAACATATAAATATTTACAGATACATTAAGTTTATACATACTTTATATAGTTCAGTTAGCAGTTTTACTGTGTATTAATGAAAAAATTCTATGACTAACATGAAAACTTTAATACACCAACTGAAAAATACCCATTTATTTAAAAAATACTTCCTTACAGACAAAGCAGAGGACTTCTGAACTATATACTCTTGGCATTTAGTATTCAGTATTCAGCCTTCAGTAATCTGACAGTGAAAAATTATCTTTCAGAGCAATGTTTGGGTTTGGTTTTTTCACTGGCAGATGGTGGAGTAGACTTCAGTGTTGTATACCTGGTCATCTCTATGTCCTGTGTGGAGAGTCTGGAAATAATATGTTTGTACATATCTGTAAGAAGCAGTTAAGAGAACTTGCTCACAAAGTCCTTCAAATATATGTAATAACACAAGGAAGAAAAAAGACATCTTAGAGGATCCCTTTTGTGCATCACAGCAGATCCAGAAATTGCTTTGGATAAAATGCTTTACCCGACGGCTAAATGCAATGTGAGGCAGAGTGGGAGACTGTTGGAGAAAGGGAATTGCTGAAAGAGCAGGTGGAAGGGATTGAGGCCGCCGCATCTTGATCCTTAAATCTTCCGCTGTGGTGTTGACTCTTGTCGGGTGCAGGACATAAACTGCTCCAGCTAATACACTTACTAACCAGCTGACATCGTAAAACTATGTCGTTGGGCCTACGCTGGGGGTAGCTCCTCTGGTGCTACGGTAGAGTGAACATCAGAATCCAGGCTCACAGCCATTTCCTGGTACACATGGGGTAGCTGTGTGCGTGCGTGCGTTGAAATGGAATCACACAGGAATTGTTAGTTGTTAAGAAAGAATCTTAGTTAGGAGTAGAGACTAACACCTGAGAATTTTAACAAGATAATAAATAATGCTTAGGCCAGACAAGAGGGCATTAGCAATGAATGCCTCATTGA
>VZTV01009521.1:6698-20865 GCA_013400875.1 Anhinga rufa
CCCCCGCCCCCGTCCCACCACCACGCACAGCCACAGCGATCCCGTTGCCCACGTCTTCCCCGACGAGCCGGCAGCGGCGCGGAGCCCCTCGGCACCCCCTCACCTGCCGGTGCCGGGGGAGAAGGACCGAGCCCCGGCTGCGGGGAGCGAGCAAAAGCCAAGCTCTCCTCCAAAACGGGCAACGGGGCGTTTTGAAGAAAGGCAGGAGGAGAAAAAAAAAAAAAANAAACTGGCCCTTGGGGCATCAGCGCCGCCGGGACAGGGGAAGCGGGCAGCGGAGACACAGCCCCAACCCCTGCCCCATGCTGAACCGTAGCTGCCCACCATGGGGGTGCCCTCCCGGGGGTCCCCGGAGGAACAGCAGCCAGGGTGAGGGGGTCCCCGCGGGGCGGCCGTGGAGCGAAGGGCCGGGGCCACCCTCCCGCCCCGATCAAAATGGCGCTGGGGACACGGGGCGCGGGGTTAATCATTAGCTGCCGGTGGTGCCGGTCACCCCGCGCCCCAGCTCGCCCCATTCCTACGGGGGGAAAAGGGGCCGAAGCCGCGGGGTGGGGGCAGGCCTGGCTCACCCCCTTCTCCACCAGGAAGAGCGGCTGAAGGCTCTTTGTGGTGGGACGAGGGGTCCATCACCCAAAACGCTGGCGAGGAGCCTTGCCCCCTTGCCTGGGGTGGGCAGCAAGGCTCGGACATGCTCCTGCCATGGCCCAGGACAGGGGTGGACGTGCAAGAGGGGCGCGCGTGCAGCAACGCCCCGAAGCCGCTTATCCGGGTCTTTATCTCCGGCGCGCGCAGGGGGGACGCCAACGGGGAATTTCAAGGAGCATTCCTTCCCCGCCGCGGCGGCGTAAAATATAGATATAGTAAAATAAAATAGAAAAATAACCTCCCGTTTCCTTNAAACCAACAAAAACGAAACCCAACACGCCCAAGAGAAAATCCAGCAGAGGGGGAAGCAGGAGCGTACAAAGCGACCGAGGTGTTGCAGCAAAGAGCAGCAAAACAAAGCAGAATTAAGTCAAAATCCACGCTTGTGTTTGCAGGAGGCATTAGCAGCCTGCGTGCACCTGAGCGGGCGAAGCTGGCCCCTTCCCGCTGCCCCAAGGCAAACCGCTGGCCTCCGCCTTACCTGCGCCAGGTCGGGCGGGTTTTCCAGGGGCCGGGCGGGGGGTTTGATGTCCTCAAAGACGGGGGCGTCTTCGCTGGGTTCCCCCGACATGGTGACGGGCTTCAGCGGCGTAAACGCCGAGGCGTCCTCGGGGAGCGGGGTGCGCAGCACCAGCCCGCTGCTCATTCCTCCCGCGCCCCTCGTGCCCGCTCCCCCGGGGGGAAATCAAAACTTATTTAAAAATAATACCAGAAAAAAAAAAAAGGGAAAAAAAAAAAGGGGAAAAAAAAAAACAACAACACAACGGGGAAAGGGGAAAAAAAAACCTGAAGGCAGAGGCGAGCTGGAGCGAGTTGCTAATCCTGGGAGGCCAGGTGCCGGGTCGCGGGAAGGCTTTACCTGGGCTGCGGGAGGAGGAACGCCAACCTGGAAGCGGCGGCGAGGCCGTGCCGAGCCAATCAGGCTCCCGCCGAGAGCCCCGCCGGCGGCTCCACCGGGCCACCGGCACATAAAAGGCTGCCGGGAGCAAGCGGGTGGCCGAGAGCCTCGCCAACGGCCACGCTCTGCCATGGCGCCCGGGCAGCACCGGCGCGGCACGTCGGCTCTCGCTGGGACGGGGGGACTCGGTCCCGCTGGTGCCACCCCAACCCCGGACCCCCCCAGAGCCCACCTAAGGGGCTGGGGAAGGGCTGAAACAACCCATAGCAGGGAAACCCTCTCCCAAATTGAATCCCCTGTGCTGAAACAAGGGGTTTATTTTAGTTTTTAAAAGCGATGTTGTTGGTTTTTTTTTTTTTAATGAGTGGTTTTCCAATGAGTGGTTGAATTTTGCACAAAACCTGATTTTTAGATTCCTGCTTGCTTGCACTTCTCATTCCCAGGGGAGAAAAAGGGAAGGATCAAAAATACATAAAGTGAAGGGGAAAGCGGATAAACCTTGGGAGAAAAAAAAAAAAACAACAACACAACAACAAAGGAAAAGTTTAAAAGGTGCAGAGACGAGGGCGCAATGCTTTCCAGCTCGGCTCCTATGGAGAAACCAAGTTTGGGTTTCTCTTTCTGAGGGGGGGGGGGGGGAAGGAGCGTAAAAAGCCAGAGCAACAAGGGAATAAAAATCAGCTTTCAGGGCGCGGGAGGAAGCCATTTCTCCTCCGGTCGCATCCAGCCCCAGCTGTCCCCAGCACCTTCCCGAGGAGCTGTACTGTGTCATGCTAAGCAGGAGCCCGGCCGCAGGGTCTCCTCTCCCACCCCAAATCAGCCCTGAGACCTCCCTCCCCCACTTTCTGGTGCCTCCTGGGCAGGATCCCGCATAAGCTGAGCCCAGGCGGGGGGGGCTGCCGCGGTCACCCCCTCCCAGGACATCCCCGGCATCTCCAGGGGACTTGGGGAGCACAGAAATAGGGTGGGGGGCTAAGGCTGCTCTACCCGCCGTGGCCAAAGGGAAGGGGGCTGAGCTCCCTGTTCCCGGGGTTGCTGCCACCCCGGCGAGTGCGGGGGCCCATGGGGACTTCACGCCAGCCACACATGTGGTTGAGGCCCGTGATCATTCAAACAATGCCAGGAGCCGCCGCCGGCGAGTTTTGGTGCCGGGCAGCCGGCGTTCCCCCGTGCCGCATCCAAGCCAGGGTCCCAAAAGCTTCAGCTGGGGGGGGGCTGAGCATCCCAGAGAGCGGGGCGAGGGGTGACGGCTCCGAAACACCGCTTGGGAAACACCTTCACCGTGGGCACCAGGTCCACAGAGTTGGCATAAAACATCCTCCAGTTGCGAGAAAACTTTGCCCTGAGCAGGATGAGGCCCTTAATAAACACAGGGAAAGCGGCGCGGGATGGGGATCAGCCGGGTTTTAACAACCCCCGGCTTCCGGCAGCACAAACGCACAACAAATACTAACAGTTTCTATCGATGCAAGACTTTGGACCGACATCCAGGTCCTCCTTAGGAGCTGCTCGTGCTGAACAAGGGAAAGTTCAGCTCTCGCGGCAGGGGACGGGACAGTCAGAAATGTTGAGCCCTCGGAAAAGCAAACAAGGGGGAACAGCTTGGGCTTTGCCAGGAGCATCTTCCCCGCGTGGCTTTGCTCTCCAAGGAAGCCATCCCGCCTCTGGAGCAGACACCAGGGCCAGGGTGGGCTCCTTTGTGAGGGCAGGGAGATGGAGTACAACTCCACCAAGCCTTGCAGAACCACGCGTGGAAATTGAAACCTGCCGCCCAACAAGAGCTTGATGCTCACAGGTGAGGGTGGGGGTCCCGGGGCGCGAGGGGCACAGGCAGCGGGGATGCACCGTGCAAAGGCAGGCGTGGGGCTGGCTCTGTAGTGCCCTCTTTCCGTCTTCGGAGGAGTTGGTAACAACTGAAGCCTGCCTTGGAAAGCAGCTAGACGATGATCAACGTCATACTCCTCATCATACAGCCTTGAGGAATGCTCTGCTATGTTATTATAAGAACTTTGGGCAGAAAATACTAGAGTTAATACCCGATGAAAGTCTAGCTGCTGAACTTATTCGATATTCAGAGGCAAATTTAGGTACTAGGCCCAGGAGACAATTTTGGTTCCATTTATCTCGCTTAGAATTTGGGGACGACTGCGTTACTGAATTTATAACGTCCTGTGGAACCCAGGCAAGAACTCCTGCTGCGTATAGACCACCGAATGCACCCATTCTTTCGTCCTTACCTGAGCACTGTCACAGACCAAGGAAGATCAAGAAGTCCACCTAGATCTCCTAGAAGAAGCAGTCGTTCGAAATCCCTGTGCAGAAGATCATCTCCATCTCCCAAAAAGCAACCAGCCCACCTTACAAATCCCTAAGGACTTTGGAAGACTATATCACGATCCTGAACCAAAGTTTAAGAAGGACGGGAAAATTCCTCAGTTTCCTTCTTGTCATCCAGAAGAGAATTGTAAATTAGCCACACCGGAGAGAAGGCGGTCCCTACCGCCGCCTGCACACTCATAGGTACCAAGCGCGAGTTACTTGCCACTATTTTGTGCCATCAAAAGTAAATACAAGGCATCGTTACTTCATCTGGTCACGTGTGCCGACTACCGATATGATCTTTTTGAGTCTGGTATTGTCTATAGAAAAGGCAGTAATAAGTCCTGGGAGCGCTGGCGAAAACTCTACGCTTCGGAGCGTAGCTTACCGCCTCCGGATGGGAGGCACACCAGGGCTATCAGCCCCTCCATTTCAAACAGCAAAACATTGGTGTCAACGTCAACAAGGACGCCAAGGAGCTATTCCCGAGTCTCCATCTCAGGAATGGGAACAAGAGAGAAGAGGGTATCTCAGGGGATAAATCCCATGAGCTTGGACTTGACCGGGGCAAGGACCCAACTGGTACAAGATGCAGCAACAGTCCTTACTGGACTGAAGAAGGAGGATCCTCCTCCAGCACCATCTCAGCCGCAAGTACCTGCGGGGCGACCACCCCATCCGCAGGGAATTGCCTGGGAACGGGGTGGCTGTGCTAATGCAAATCCAGCAGGATGCTCTGGCACGAGAAGCGGGGTTGGGGGGGTCTCAAGATCCTTTACGGGTGCCGGATCCGGCAGCATTCCAGAAACTGAAGCAAGAAACGGGAGATGCAAGAAACGGGGAAGAATTACACGCAGCAATCAACAGAGCAAATGTGGCACGGGTAAAGGTAAAGCAGACACCCCCAAGGAGTTTCCACTCACAAAACAAATCCGTAAGGCCTCTCGTGACATCCTGGGATGGTTTGTCCTTGCCAGCCTCTGGAGCAGCATCCCACAGTACCGCAGGGACGTCCTCCACGGTATCACAACAGGAGAGAGGGTCTGCACGTACAGAACGCACACCTATCCTAGTAAACTCAGAAACGCCCCCGTGGCTGGTCGCAACAGGGTTACCGGGGGCTGCTTTTTGTGGGCAAAAATCCTAGAAATACTACAGAAGCTAGCCGGGTGGCGGGCTTCTCCCAGTTTTCCAGGAAACCAAATAAATTGCTTGCCCAAACCGCAGGGCATCGTCCCAGTTATTGCCCCGAGGGTTGTCCTGGGCATCGTCGGATGCCTCTGCAGCTTTTTATTGCATTGCTTTTAATCCTAACGCTAGTCGCTTTGTTACTGTTGGGGTACCTGGATCACAAGGGTTATATACCTGTAGTTCGCCCCCCTCTACTAGGGATTTGCATCTCAGATCGGTGCTGCAGGAAAACCCAGAGCTGTGCGAACCTCGTTGCCGTTACAAAGCTACAAGTGGGACCGACTCACGTTGTTGCTGCACCCCACAATCGTGGGCTTCAGGAAGATTCCTACGGGGATCTTGTCTTTATTATCTACGTTACTTGTTCAGTATCACAGGAAGCAATTTGACCATATTTTTATTTTTGCTTACATGGGTGATTTGGTGGGGGCGTGTAAAAACCCTATTCACCGTCATGCGGTGGTCCATCATGCTGCTTATCATTTATTGTCACTGGGAGAAAGTATAAATAAAGATAAAATCAAGTTTTCAGGAAAATGTTTATATTTTCTTGGTTACCAACTGGGAAGTTTTGGATTTTTACCTAGTGATGATAAAATTTATTAGTCAAGAGAGTTACTTTTCTCTCCATCCCGTCACCAGAGCGCAGGCTTGCAGCGACGGGGCCGGATGAACCCCACTCCTGGAAGCGGGGCGCGCGCCGGGCTGTGCCTGCCCAGCGGAGATCAACCCGGCAACCATTTCCCAAGGCGGAGCAGCCTTTCGTTTCAGGGACGGGCCAAAGCCATCCGCAGCACCCTTATCTGCCGCCGGCCCCGCAGGAAGGGAAACAGCCTTGAGTCTATCAGCGCCGCCAGGCACTTTGCCCCGTACGCCCCCGCCGCAGCCTCCAAGGAGGCCCCGCCACGCTGCGCCCGCGGGGCCAGGCGCACCCTGACCGGCGTTGGTCTAAGGCCCTGTTTCGTCCCCACACGCCACGCAACACCAAGGACAGCACGTCTTGCTTGAGCGAGGTACAGCGATAGCGGCAGCTCTCCCGTGACCCGGCTACGCAACCCGCTTTCCTCCCGCCGTTGCTCGGGCACAGAATCCCCTTCTGCGGAGGAAAGCTGATGCTGAGATGCTGGAGGGGGTTCGGGGCGGGGAGACCCTGCGGAGGGGGTGAAGGAGGGTCTGCGGTGGAGCCGAAAGGGGCTCTCAAAACAAGGGCCGTAGCTGAAGTCTCCAATTTGCAACTCAAAGGAAGGGATGGAGCCTGCTGGTGGAGGAGAACTGGGGAGCCAGACCCTGATCCCCCCCCGCCCAGCGCTCTGCGTTCATGGGAATGGTGAGGAAGGACACCCGGGTCCTCCTCTCACCGGCGAGCAGAGGGTGCAGGAGCCAGGAGGTGAAGCCCTGGGCTGAGTTACAGACACTTGAGCTAAAAGGCAAGAAAGGCTCTGAACTTTGAGGAGATCTGGATCAGGCTGACAAATAAATCTCGGCTCCCACCTCCCAAACCACCCCAGGCACCGCTGGCAGCCAGCAGCACCCCCAGCCGGTCCCCAGCAGCGCTGGCTGAGCCCCAGGGCCTCGCACCCCTCCCCAGACCTCACCAGCTGGTGGGGACAGGCCACCGCAGGGTTTGGTCACGAGGGAGCCCCGGCGGCCGCCCCGCACGGGTGACAGCCCAGCATCGCAGCCCTGCTCCCACCCCTGCGTGGGGTCCCGCACTGAGGCGGCGGTGGCAGGCACGCGGGGCAGGGGAGGGGCGGCCAGACCCTGACTGGGGGTCGCTGAGCCTCGCTTTCCTCCTGCAGCAGCTTTTCCTCACCCCGCTGCAGCCCCCAAACTCATCCGTCCACCCCCAAAGCTGTGGCTGGAACACCCACCTCTCGCTGCACCGTGGTGGACATCCCCAAGTCCTCTCTGGATCTGCCTCCCCGGGGCGAGGCCGCGCCAGATTTGGGCCGGGAGCTCCTGGTCCAGCCTCGATGCTGGTCAAGAGCTTTGTGGGAGGCACATGCTGGCCAGGGAAGGGGGACACCCCCCCACACACACGCAGCTTGTCTTTCACCACCACCAGGAGACAAAGGTCTGCAAAGCTGCCGGAGCAACCCGCCGCCTCGCCTCGCCTCCCCTGCTCCCCCACCGAAACCCAAAACCACCTATTTTTGTCTTTTCCTTTCTCCTCCTCGGGAGGTTTCCAGCCATCAAATCCTACCTGGGAGCCCTTCAAAGGGAAAGCGGCCGCTTTCCACTTGCTAAACCAGTCTGAGCAGTGCCGGGCTGGCAGGCAGGAGGGGGCCCCCAGCACCCCCATGCCTGCTGCAAGCCGGGACCAGGAAAGGGCCGGGAAACCAGCCGGAGGGACCTCGGGCGACCCCGGAGCACGAAGAGGGATGAGCATCGCGCCCTGCGGAACGAAGGCGCCGCCGCCGCCCCATTGCGCGCTGGGGATGCCAGCGGCCAAGCGGGGACCACCCGGCAGGCTGCAGCCCCCCACTCCCCGCCGCCATTGCTCATCCGCAGCCGGGGGACGCGATTTTAGGATTGCTAAATTTTTAGCCTGGCTGTGACGTAAGGAGAGGCCAGGGAAAAAAGGCAGCTGGGTGATGGGGAAAGAGCCCTGAGGAGGCCCCCAGTGTCCCCAGCTGGGCGGAGATGGAGCACAGGGAGGTATCGCTCCCCCAGGCAGGGAAATTCAGCAGCTACCCCAGGCTTTCCTGGAAGAGGAGGAGGGCGGTGAGGAAGCAGAAGGGCCTGAGGCTGAGGTGTGTTTCCAGGACGAATGGTGGGGTGGAAGGAAGGGGAAGAAATCTGCCTTCCTTCCCCCAAAAACCCAGCCTTGGACACTTACTAAAGCCAGAAAACAATCAGGGGGGTTTCCCCATGCTCCCACCTGAGCTGCAGGGATGGACCTGGGGCGGGGGTCCCACAACTCACCAGCCCCGCACACCGCATGGATAAACCCAGAACAAGGGAGGCACGATCTATACAGAGGGGTTTTAACTACCCTCCCACCCTGAGCCCCACCTGGAAAAGCGGCGCCCAAAAAACCAACGGCAACGACAAGAGCCGCAGCAAAGCCCAGGCCTGCCCGAGCCCCCCAGGGAAACCCCTCCAACACCCGCCGAGGGAAAAGCCAAGCTGGGAGCACAACCTCACCCGGCCACTGGAGAATCCACCCAGAGGACGCGGCGCTGGACAGGGTCTGGCAGCCACTGAGGGCCTTTGCTGAAGCTCGGGGACCATTTGCCCCGAGAAAGGGGGCGACACAGGCTTTCCTGGGGTTCACCGTGCTCGGGGCACAAGCCGCGGCGGGCTCTGGAAGGGGACCCGCTCGAGGGTGTTGGTTGGACACCGAGAAGGTGTCGGAGACACGTGGGAAAGTCACCTGGGGGGTGTCACAGGGTCAAGATCGAGCCCTGATGTCTCCAAAAAGAGGTCCCGGATGGCGGCGGAGGTCACGAGACGCACGGCCCCACGCGTGGGGGGGTGCCAAGGGCCAGCAGCACCCATGGGAGCGACGAGCCGGGCAGCAGGCCTGGGGCCACAGGGGTGAGGCAGGTCCGAGGTCAAGCTGGGGAGCCAGCAGGGTCCGTGGCCGTGGCGGGGCTGAGACAGCTACGGCACGGCCCAGAGAGGGGCTGGAGGCCCCAGGCTGAGATTAAATAGGCTCCTGGGCCCGTGGGTGTGGGGTGGAGGTCTCAGGTGAGGCTGCTTAGAGTAATTAAGGCCAATTAGCACCCTCAGGGCTTTGCACAGGAGGGCAGGGTGGGAGGAGGCAGAGCCTGGACCTTCACCTTCACGAGGTGACGATATCAACCCCTGCTGCCTTCTCCGCAGGACCCCAGCATCACCGATGCCCGCGCTGGAGAGGGGACTGACGTCCCTCTGCCACGCGCGTTTGACACAGGACCCTGTGTGACACCCCCCCCAACTCTGCGCCTCCTCCCAAGACCTGGGGGCTTCACCCTCCCTTCCCGCCCCAGCCCGCACCGGCAGCTCGGCCGCCCGTACGGCTACGCCCTGCTAAGGGACCGGGGGACGCTGGGGTCCAGCGCCCCAAAAAGCTCTCCGAGAGGCAGGAGGGAGGATGAAGGGGGTGGAATCGGAGCCGGACGGAGCACCGGGTGGGGTGGGGTGGTCCGAGGGCTTCCCGAGCTCATCCATCAGCGGCGGGGAGACGAGCGAGCGGGAGGGGTGTTTGCTCAGGGACAGGAGTGTTTGCCTCGCCTCGATAATGACACTCGGGCCGTCACGCTCCAGCCAACCGCCCAGCCCTGGCCACACGCGGGAGAGGCAAAGCGGGACAGACAGACGGACGGGCAGCCGGCGGCGGTGCAAGAGCAGGGCTGGCTTGGCCAGCATCGCCCCAGATATCGCGGGGTGTCCCCGGGGCCACGATGGGCTGGGGGAAGCGGCTCTGAGGGAACTGGGAGGCAGCGGAGGGTGCTGCCCGCAGAGACGTGCCGGGCACCCCCATCTCCCGTAAATATTTACGGCTGCCGGGGCCCGGCGGCAGCTCCTCGGCACAGGGGCATTGCAAAACCCAGAGCACGCTCGCATGGAGCTGCAGCAGGTCTGGCCTCCCCCCCTCATCAGCCTCCTCTTCCTCCTCGCAGCCCGCAGCGAACACCCGTCCCCCCGCGGGGTCCCGGCCATCAGGGCGACAGGGGGAAAAAGCAGGGTGCTTTGCCCCAAAACCACGTCCCTGCCAGCATGGGCTCAGCTGGTGCTGGCACCCGAGATAAGCGGCTGACAGGGTTTTCCTCCCTGGAGGTCGGTGGCCGGGAAGGGAGGCGTGGGGACGCACGGGTGCTACGTGCCACCCGGTTGCAGCCGGAGGCGTCTCCGTCATCGGCGCAACGAGTTGCTCCCCCACCAGGTCTCAGCACCCCGCTGGGTGCAACCCACCCCAGCTCTGTCCCGGCCACCCTCACCGCTGGCAGCCCTGCACGGGGCAGGGGGGGACAGCGGTTTCTCTGCTTTTCTGTGTTAATTTGGGAGAGGAGACGAGCGCTTTCGCGGGTGGGTTCGGGGGACGCCGAGGCCAAGCCCCGCGGGGCCGGGGGGCCGTTCTCAGCCCTGGTGGCACGCTCCCCGGCAGCCGCAGGTCTCGGCGCGGAGGGAAAGGCGAGCCCTTTTGCAGGCCGCCTTCGCGACGGAGGGTTTTGGCGCACACCAAAGGCGCTTTTCCCTGGAGAAACAGCGCCTCGGTGCCGCCGGCGCTCCACCGCCCGCCCGCGAGGGTTTCGGTATCTCCCCTCGCAAAGCCTCGCGCCGCAGGCTGCCAGCGCAGCCTTCTCCCGGGGGTCCACGTCAAGTTTGGGCACAAACAGCTCAAGGTTTGATATGCAAAGGCCAAAAAAAAAAAAAACCTCACGCAAAACCATCGCCCTGGGGTTTTTGTTTTTTTTTCTTGGCTGATAAAACACCACCCGTCCTCTTGTTGCCGTTTGCTCCACCAACGGCAAACTGAAGCAGCCGGCAGGAAAGCGGCTCGCCTGCCCCAGCCGCTTCCACGGCGGCTCCGGAGCAACGTGCCTCCCTGGAAAACCATTCCCTGCTCCCAAGCATTTGGGGGGTATTCAGCCAAGCTGCTTTAAAGGTCATTTTTGCCTTTAAAAAGCCATTTTTGCCTTTAAAAAGCCATTTTTGCCTTTAAAAAGCCATTTTAGCAAGCCGCTGGGCCAATGGATTGCAGCAGGAGCCACGGCGGCGGCAGGGGAGGATGTCGCGGAGAGGTTTAGCACCTCTCCAGGGACCACCTTCATTGCCACCTCGGAGGGGTTTTTCATCCCCCCTTCTTCGCCTCGGGGGTCCGGGGAGGCGGGTTGGGGGTGCCGCAGCAGCGGATGAGGGGCTGGCCTCAAAGGGAGCCCCCCCCTCCATCACACCCGGCTCGCTGCCGAACCCAGCGGCAGGCCAAGGTGCCGGTGAGCGTCCCGCTGGAGGCGTTGCAGAGGAAGGAAAAGCCACGCTTTTCCACAGCTCTGAAATGTCTTCAGTTCCTGGGAAAGGGGAGATTATTATACCAAACAACGTCATTTTGCCCAGCTCAGCCCCTCTCCTCCCGGCACCGAGGACGCGGGAGAGCTCCCGCTGCCCACGCTTTGCCCTGGTCCGGGTCCTTCTCCCTGCCCCGCCGCTGCGGCAAAGCACGACACACACGGAGGAAACTCGTCTACTTTCAATATTATTCCTGTGTAGAAAAAAAACATCAAACAGTTTTGTATAAATATCACAGCTCAAGAGTTTAAAATTGCATGTTGTTTTGGTTTTTTAACAACAAAATGGAAAACAAGAGACGCAACCCCCTCTGCCCTGGGGCTTGTGAAACAGCAGCGGGGTAAGATGGAGCCCGGCGGGGCCGCAGGCAGCGCTGACCCCAAAGCCTCCGAGGAACAGAGCAGCCCCCGAGCCCTGAGGGCCTTCACAGCCGCCCCCTCTGGGGTTTCTCGCCTTCTTTAGGTCAGCGCTTCCTGGGAGAATGTGGGGCCGTGCTGGGCGAAGGAAGGACGCGGGGGTGCAGCCCCGGGAGAAGCTGAGTCAGCCGGCGAGCACGGCTTTGGGAGAGGGGAGACGCGGCGGGACGGGGACACACACGCAGGCCTCGCCAGAGTCACAGCATCGTTCAGGTTGGAAAAGACCCTCAAGATCATCGAGTCCAACTGCAAGCCTAACGCTGCCAAGTCCACGGCTAAACCACGTCCCTGAGCACCACATCCAAACGTCTTTTAAACACCCCCAGGGACGGAGACTCCCCCACCTCTCTGCGCAGCCTGTTCCAATGCTTGACAACCCTTTTGGTCAAGACAGTTTCCCCAATATCCAATTTAAACCTCCCGTGATGCAGTTTGAGGCCGTTTCCCCTCATCCCATCGCTGGTTACTGGGAGAAGAGACCGACCCCCCTCCCCACAGCCCCCTCTCAGGCAGCTGCAGAGAGCGATGAGGGCTCCCCTCAGCCTCCTCTTCTCCAGGCTGAGCCCCCCCAGCTCCCTCAGCCGCCCCCCAGCACACTTGTGCTCCAGACCCTGCCCCAGCCCCGCTGCCCTTCTCTGGACACGCTCCAGCCCCTCCATGTCCTTCTTGTCCCGAGGGGCCCAAACCTGACCCCAGGATTCGCGGGGCGGCCTCCCCAGTGCCGAGCACAGGGGCACCATCCCTGCCCCGCTCCTGTGGCCACACCGCCCCTGACACAAGCCAGGGTGCTGCTGGCCCCCGTGGCCACCTGGGCACGCTGCTGGCTCATGCCCAGCCGCTGCCAGCCAGCACCCCCAGGCCCTTCTCCGCCGGGCAGCTCCAGCCGCTCTCCCCCAGCCCGGAGCGGTGCCGGGGGTCGGTGTGACCCGAGGGCAGGGCCCGGCGCTTGCCCTCGCCAAGCCCCACACGGCCGGCCTTGGCCCATCAATGCAGCCCGCCCGGGCCCCTCTGCAGAGCCCGCCTGCCCCCCAGCAGAGCGACGCTGCCGCCCAGCTCGGCGTCACCTCCAGCCTCACCGCGGGGGCACCGCTCCCCTCGCCCAGGTCGCTGATATTAACCACAACTGGCCCCAACACTGAGCCCTGACGCACACCGCTCGTGACCGGCCGCCAGCCGGACTCACCCGCCGGCTGTGCCCAGCCCCAAGAGGGTCGGGTTCCTCCGCGGGGCTGGGGACAAGCTCTGCCCCATGAAACACCTTGGCCGGCAGATGGAAAGCAGAGAGGAAAAGTCATTTCCCAAACATCTCTCAGAGCAATTTTCAGGGGATGGGTGTCTCTGCCCCTCCAGGCCCCCCACACACCGGTTCCCCCCTCCCCAAGCAGCCCAGCACCCCCTGAGCCAAAGGCACGGGCTCAAAGAGAGCTTTTGGGAAGCTCCCCCCGGCCCAGCCAGCCCCACGGGTACTGGTTGGGGAGCTGGGGGGGTGTCACAGCCCCCCATCACCCTTCCCACCACCCAACAGTCCCAAGGCTCCAACCCCAAATCCTGCCACCCTCCCAGCACAGAAGCATAGCTGCCCCCACAGACGCTGGTGGGGGGGTTGGCTGGCAGGGCAGGGGGGCCAGCACCCCCCAAAAATAATAATTACAATTAAGAAGAAAAGCATGTGGCTACAGTCTGCCTTTTTAACTTAGAAACAGTTGAACTGTCCCATAGTCTTCAAAAAATAACGGAGAGCTGGCGGCCCCCGCCCTCCCCGCCCCACCCCACCCCTCTTAAAACTCTGTAAAAATCACAGTTCCACGTTCCGCAAAGTTTCCCTTTTTTGTGGTGGTGGTGGTCTTGTTTGTGGGTTGCCGTTTTGCCCCACACACACACACACACTTCTTGCTTTTTGTTTCCTTCCTGGCCCTCCTGCGTGTCCCCGGCACCTCCCGTGGAGCCCAGCACATGGCGAGGGATGCAGAGAGAGGTGACGTGCCAGAGCCCCTTCTCCCGCGGGGACAGGGACACGCTGGGGGTGGAGAGGCAGCGGCTTTCTGGAGAGGAAAGAGGCCGGCAGCTATTGCGTGGGGGCGATGGCAGAGACCCCCCCGCCTCTGTCCTCGCCGTGGCTCCCAGGTTTTGCCCACGGGGACTGGGAAGGGGGCAGGGGACAGCGAGCACACGAGATGGAGACGGGCGAGAGGCTGAAGAGGCGGGCGCGCAGGTCTGGAGGCAGCTGCTGAGTGAATCCCGGGTGAGGAGTCAAGGAGGAGCCTCCGGACGTTGCGAGTTGGGAGGAGAAGCCCAGGAAAAACAACAAAAATGGGAGCAAGGGAGAAGGAGGACCAGTCTGGAAACCATCTTTTTACATTTTGTGCAGGTGGGGCTCCCGGAGCTGCCACAGTTCGCTCGCCGCCGGGCAGAAATCAGACTCCCTGCTCCCGCAGTCCCTCCACCGCACACGGAGGAGCGAGGCAGAGGAGGGGGGGGGATGCGCCCCCGTTTTCCACCGCCATCCCCCCCCATCCCAGCCAGGCGCCCCAAGGACGTCGGCTCCTCACATCATGATGTGCCGCCGGCGGTGGAGGGCCAGGTGGTCGGAGCGGGAGAAGCTGCGGTCGCAGTCCGAGCAGCGGAAGGGCTTGATGCCCGTGTGCTTGCGGAAGTGCCGGGTCAGCTCGTCGGAGCGGGCGAACTTCCAGGTGCAGCCTTCCCA
>VZTV01009522.1:1072-32652 GCA_013400875.1 Anhinga rufa
GGCGGGGAAAGCAGCTGGACAGGATTTTTTACTAGATTAGTGAGTTAAAGTGGCATACTCCAACAAGTACCAGAGCCAGCTGAGAGGAAGGGGAAGGGTGGCTGGGAGCAGGCAGAGATGGCAAAGGCACCTTCCTTCTCAGACCACAGTAAGCCCATCAGGCTGGTTCAGCTGCTGCAGAACAGCAGCATAAAGCAGGGTCTTCACAAGGTACAGACATTAGCCAGGATTTTCAGCTAATCTTGACTCAAATCACACTTAAAACACACCAAATTCTCTGGCCTGCCATGCACAGAGGAATAGACTTCAGTGTTTCACAAAAACATCCTTATCTATTTGCAAGAAAAAGTGAGCTTTGTTACACATCTAGCAACATCATGCCTTGGAAGGACCCAGCAAACACTGGTTCTGACAAAGGATTTAGCCTGGGACAAGATAAAGTCATCCTTAAACAAACAAACATAAAAATCAGTTAACATTCAGCAACAGGAAAGATCTGGGGCAGTTTCACCAAAACACATCCACGATTGTCTTGCCAGTTACAAATTTATGAGGCTGACAATCATTATAACCATATGAAATACGAGAACTTTGAAGGTGACAAAAACATTAATGACAGCAGGAATTTCTCATCATTGTTTCTGAAAGGCAAGATTTTATCTTTCCGGAAAAAGCAGCAAAATGAGAAAGAGAAGGCATGCACTTCAACAAAAAAAAAAAAGAGCAGTGAGCTCTCTTTGAGGGTAGGAAATGAGACCAAAAGCAAACAGTATCTCAGAAGCTAGATTCTAGTAGCAAGCAGAAAAAATATTTTTTTTAAAAAAATGCATAGTTATGTAGTCCAGCCTACCACCTGTCAGGGAATTACAAGAGGCAGATGGTTACCAAAAGGAATGGGGCAGATTCTGTTTCAGTAAAGGATGCTTCAATATTACTTTACACAAATCTATTCTTCATTGGATGCAGTACAGCTTCTTCATTTTTCTAGCAAGAAATGGGACTGGTTTCTCTATGCCATGAAGCACAAAGTATATTAACAAATGTGCTAGATCATCATCCACAGCACTAAGATTAAATAAAGACTAAAACTGCAAATAGACCAATTTAAACTTCTCCAAGATTATTTGACAAGTATTTGAAAGAAAAGACTGCAGAAGAACTGTTATGAAGACAGCACATCTACACTGTTAAGTATTTTTAGAAAATTTAACATCCTTTCATTTTTGGCTGACGTTTACTTACAAACAGGTGTGTTTGGGCCTTCTGTTTTTTTTAAAGCTGCACACAATGTCCTCTAAACTCAAGGTCTCATTGGAAACTTTTGATTTCCTGAAGTGTTCACTCTCACAGTTCCCTACTGTTGGGCTGTTAAGTATTTATCAAGAGAGACTCCGAAAGAGTTGTTTGCTCAGCTCTCCCCTCTTCACTTACCTTAGAGATGATTTACAATGTTATAAACCACTTTTGTGCAAAGGATGGACCTGCATTTTTACAACATTTCCTTATTGCCTAGTCACTCATCTTTTAAATGTAGTTTACCCCTGTCAGCATCAGCTGCAGTTTAATCTTGAAAAAAACCCATATCTCTCTGATCTATTCTAGCAGTCCTCCATCTACCTTCCCTATTTCGTGCCCTGCCTCAGCGCCACACCTCATGTCTCCAAGCTGGACATGTACTGTTATCCTGCACGTTCCTGGACTGTAATTGAAGCTGCAGGAAAGGGACTGAAGTCCATTCAGAGAAACAAGCTTCTTTTGAGAAAACGCTACTGCGAGGACAGAGCGGGGTCACTGCTGGGCTGAGCTGCAGGACCACATTAGAACAAGAGGCATTCAGGTGACTTGCAAGACACCTGACCATTCGCGCCACATGGCTGCATTCACTGTGGAGCTGGACGGGATTTCGGGGCATCACGGGGCATCACGGGGCCTCTTATACACACACATTTATTGGGCAAAAGGAATACTAGAGATAAAATAAATGAATTCTTAAAGGCCACCTGGCCAAGAGCTTTTCACTGCACAGGCTTTCAAGCAAAGCAACACAGAGAAAGCCCCAAACACAGCCCTCCATTGCCATCATGAGACGGCCATTGCCACTGAAGTCTAGAAAGTCAATGGCCTTGAGAAACCATCGTCTAAAACCACTGCTGCACTGATAACCGTAACTTCACCATAAATGAAGGAAATCCTCAGAAAGCCCGTTCCATTAAATTGTTTTAGAAAGCTATGGGAACATAAGGCTTGGGGAGTTCCTCTCTCTTTCCAGGGTTTCACCAAAGGGAAGCATCCTTCACACACACAAGGTTTTCTGAAGAGACTGTCCACGCAGAAGAAAGATGGCAGAAGACTAGGTCACAACAAGCATCTACCGATTTTTCTCAATGCCAGTCAGAGCCCATAAGAGGTTCAGCGAGGGAACCACCACAACTGCATTGCAAAGAACTTTAGTGGTTAAATCAGAGACAATCTACCACAAAAGCAAAC
This sequence comes from Anhinga rufa, assembly GCA_013400875.1. Taxonomy (NCBI): domain Eukaryota; kingdom Metazoa; phylum Chordata; class Aves; order Suliformes; family Anhingidae; genus Anhinga; species Anhinga rufa. The sequence continues at coordinate 3,560 of VZTV01009522.1, forward strand.
AGAATCACAGCCCATTACCACCAAGGTCTCATCCAGGTGAGTTGCAGAAGTAATCCCTAGTTGACAGCAGCCATCCACCCAAATCCTGTAAACCAAGCTACGTTTACAATGCCTCTACAAAGCAAAATAATCCCCTGTAGATTATCTGCTCACACCGTACACAGCCATAATCCATCATATCCTCTACACTTCAGGAATAAGCCTGAGATTAATCTACTACTGAGAGACACTAGAAGCCATAACAAGGCTTATAATTTCTGTGGCATGGAGCAAGATTTTAGGGGTCACTAAAGGGTTGTTGGCTCCACACTCAAGCTCCCTTTATGTTTTCCTTTGCAGGTTTCACTCTCTGGAGGCTTTAAGGACATATATAGAGAGAAGCAGTATAGAAGCAAGGATACTTGCTCATTAAGGGGACAACTCATTTCCTCCTATTTACACCTAGTTTCAAAGAGCTATGTGAGTAGTGGCGCATTTCACTCTTACGTGGCTTGAACTTCATTTAAGAATATGTAATTTATTTAAAGTTAATGAGGGTTCTTAACTGGCAGTCTCCTCTGCAGTTAATGACAACCGGTTTATAATGAGGGTGATGCTCTCTGAGGGGCAAAAAAAAAACCTAGAACAACATGGAACCTCTGGTCTCTAGGAGTCAAGCTCCTCACAGTGCATTTGTCTGAACTACCAATCACTACAGATGTTCTGGTTTCAAACACAGTAATTTCTAGATACAGAGAAAAATGTGCTAAAGGTTCTTCAGAACCTGAGGAGCTAGTTCAAGCTTAGTTCCAAAACAAGTATCCCAATCTACTTTATGAAAGGAAAAATGCAAATTGAGTCCATACCTCAGTTTTCCAGTTCTGAAGCTGCTTTTTTACCTATTAGTTTGAAAGAAGGGCAAAACTATACTCAGCTGAAAAAGTGTGCCAGCTAAGAATGACTATTATGACTCAAAAAAAAAACCACCCCAAAACCGGAGGTATTTGTTTATTTTTGAGGTATGGAGACATTTTGTGACTAAAGATGACACTGAATTTCCTGTAAGCTACTTCCTTACATCATGCATAACACTTTCTTGAAATTCACACTTTTCCCCCCTACAGACTTAGAGTAAAAGCAGACTCATTTATGAAGCAAAAGTAGCTTTGCTAGTCAGAGAACTCCAGATAAAAATCAGTCACAGCAGGAAAATAATAGCACAAGAATAGCTTTTTCATACATATGCTTCTTCTCTTCCCTCCCTTTCTCCCACCTATGACTTCTTTCAGATTTGCCCTGTTTTTCAGCAGCATCACTATTACCTACATGGGGATTGCTATCCCAGGTTAATGCACGCACCTGTAATAGCAAAGCCATGCTTTGTACTTTTGTAAAATATATATCCTCTTATAAAGTAATCCATACAAACAAAAGTGCAACTCTGATAGTTGCACTGCATTGAGGCTCCAGAACCACAGTACCTGTCTGTCAAACCCACGTGCACCTAAGCCTGTAATACTGCCTGGTGCAATGGGAAATTGCCCTCCATTTTAGCAGCTTTGATGCAAACAATTTTCTTTTAAGGGTTCCACTGACATCTGCCCCCCAGACTGCAGAACAAGTCACAGATGTGAGCTGCATTCAGCCGTATTCAACTCCAGTTGTATATTGGGTGAAGGCCAGAAGTCCTGCATTCCGCTACCGTAAAGTGTGCCCAGCCCATACAGGAATGCTTTCCATAGTACGTACCTGTCCATTGTGGTGGGCAGCGGCAATTGTACGTGTTCACACCATCCACACATATGCCCCCGTTTTGGCAGTTGTGATTTGGGCAGTCGTCAACGTTGTGCCCACAGACGCTTCCCTCGAAACCTGGACAAAGCAGAAAGAGCATGCTGAAATGGGCTTCCAGCCTCTTTTGAAGAGAATTCATCCTTCATGCAGCTTCCCCGCTTCTTTTTTTCTTAAACATTTGTCCTGCTAACCTAATCCTAATGAACCTCAATGTAACACCCTGACCAAAGACTTCATTGAATGCCTTTGCTAATAGCATGCAGGTCAGATTACACAGTAAAAAAAACTGGTGTTGTGGGTAGATGGCCAAATACATTTTCACCACCAAAAAGAGAAGGGTATTTTTTTTCTTTAAGTCACTAATGAGTACTGTCATTCAAGGCAAAGAAAGTGAAGACCAAGAGATTTAGTTTACCATGAGGTAAACTCGTCACTGCCCACCAAGCAGCAGTTAGAGCACCACCCAGGACAAGTTCTTCCCACAGCAAAAAAGTGCCTGGTGTTCACTTCATTAATACCTCTGTATAGTTCATATGTCTTGGCTACATCAAAGAAAGATCTTTTATGCTTTGAAAATGAGCTTCCAAATTCCTGATTTGGCCCTCTGCAGTGTTAGACAAGTCAATCAACAGATCAGCCGCCACCCAAGCGATGCTTATACACCAAGCCCCGACTGAAAAGCAGAAGAAACCTGACACCCTTCCTCAATGAAAATCAAGGCTCCTAATGCACATAACCCCACTGGCAAAATATCCTTGCTAGATCTCCCTCTCCTTTCAAATAAGGAGAAGTGGCAACATTAGGGAAGGGAGTTGTCAATAATCCATCTTCCCCTTGATTTTCCCTGCTGATTTACTTCACGCTTCATTAAATAAACCTGCCATTTCTGCTGGATGAGAGCACTATTTATCAAAGCACAAGTGGATGCAGTAAATGATTCCAGAATGCACGCATTAATTTAAAACATCAGCTCTGCCACTTCACTGCTTTGGAATGTAATATTAACATGACACAGTCCTCTCATCCGAAATTATGCTTTTACCCCTCTACTTTTGATGCCCTGTTCCAGACGCTTCCATAACATCTGTGTCAAGTCACACAGACCCTGTAAGCAACATCTGGTCCGACACAGATCGTGCTGTGTGGCAGATGAGACAGACTGTAAAGCTCTGAAGCAGCTTCTCCAGACTACCGCTACTCTCAAGAGATTTGAGATGATTCGTATGCATTCCTGCCTCTTGAACTTCTCCAATACTACAGGTAAGAGGCAAAAGCAAAGAGGAGTGCTGTTGCTAAGCTGTATCAAGTGCATTAGCATCCATCAGCAAGGAAGAACAGGCTCAACATAAAAGACAAGACACCCTGCATTATTACCCTCTCCCTTCAAAGCCCTTCCCACCTTCACCCAAGAGCCTGCAAAGTTCATGGCAGTAGAGAAGGTTAAAATGGAGAGGAAACATGCATGGTTAGGCTGAATCCCAATCATCACAGCAGCACCTTCCTGGCAAAAGGTGCTGAGGAACAACTACCAAGCAATACAATTAGTATCGGATCACTATATTTAAAAGTGTATAAAGCTACCATGCATGACCACAGGCTCAGCTGTAAAACACAGGGGTGTCCTATCAGCTTGCTTTTCAGCTTGGGGAGAATCATCCCACCGACCACAGATCGCACTCATGCCAGCAATGTGATCAGCATGGAAACGCACCCAGAACCACAAACTCAAAAGGTTTAAGTTTCGATCCTTTTGGCTCAAACAATACGAAGACCTACCCTACTTTCCAGTAAACAAACTCCTGACAGCCGGCATTTATTTTAAAATATCTCACTGTAGTGAACACAAGCTGAAAGCAGCCCAATGATTTTGAGTAATAATAGAGCATGGAAGTCACCCCAATACTAAAACTTCACCAAGCCATTGTACATTTTCACATTTTAACCAGCGATATTACCATCTAAGAGCTGGTCCTCAAGCACCTCATGCAAATGTAGGAAACCATTAATCCCACACTAAAAGCTGGAGGATACCACTAGTGACAGTAGAATAGAAACAAAAAAAGAGCTTACAAATAAAATGCGATGTAGTAAATGGTTCAAGGGAAACGACACCCAGCCAAGCGTGCTCAGTCAAAAGACATCTCCAAGGGAAAGGGAATCAGGAAGGGTTGAAATGGTGAAGATGACACTATTTTGAGTGCACAGCTGAAAAAACCCACAAGTTTCCATTTTTGGTAACTTCCCAACTCCCAAATTCCCTTTAAATTTATCTTACTCTGAAAAACAACTTTGGCTTAGTTTCAGAACATCTAAAGCTGTAAAGGCATGATTTTTGTGTCCTCTTCAAGTCAAACTTACACCACAGTATTGCGATCTGCTTAATTTGCAAATAAAGCTGCCCTAGTGAAGTTTCGTTTTCTTTCGTAAAACTGGTCCTTTAGAGCCACGGCTGTCTGGGCCAACACACCTACATTTGAGCATGACAAGCACGAAGTTGCTCTGAGACACATGAGCTTTTCTTAAGCTGGGTCCCAGGATCTGATTTTGCAGTTACATAACCTGACTCTCTTCCAGAAAGCCAGAGTTCACTGTTTTGATGTATTTGGACACCTGACACTGTTTCCTGTTCCCTCCTGTGCTGGGACTCGCATGTTGTCCTTTGCTTTCTCCCTCCAAGAGAACAGTGCGCAATACATATCCTGACTTTTGCTTCATATCTCCAAGCAGAGCAAACTAAGGAATAAGAACCTCAAGGGAAAAAGCATTCCGGCTGCTAACAGCATGCTGTTCCTCCTCTGGTTCACAGAGGTATACAAGTAGATAACTTTACTCCTATGTCATCTGAAACCTCCAGCCCATTCCAGAGCACTATAGCCAATTCCCTCCAAATCTTAATCCTTAGCCTTATTTCAACCTATAAATGACACCTCAGACTTTCTGCAGAACCAATTACGTACGGAGGCAGGATATTATACCTGAATGAAACTACCGAGTTATTGCCAGACTAAGGGCCCGCTGACAAGAAATTAGGGATCTCGACACAGAGTGCTAACACTGACCTGCATCATTTTAACAGAGGAGTAAGTTTCTGCATAACAGGTGCCCAACAGCAGCTGCCTGCATGCAACTCCCACAGTTCAGCTTCTTGAAATAAACGTGAGACAGGCTACTCCACACGAGCGCCAGCTCACCTGGAGCAGAGCAGCACGCAGGCTGTCTGGTACCCCACGACTGCCACCATGCAGAACCTCACACCCCACAGGAAGCAGCTCATCTCTGAATCTCAGCAAGTAGGGTCTTCCCCACCATGGGAAGTTCATCATGTCCGCTAGACGCCATTCATGATGCTCACTGAGCGGAGCACTGTGACAGTCCGCTACAAACCGGTGTGAGGTTACTTCCTCTTCCCAGGAAGTGTTCCAGCTCTCATAAACAGCCTGCTCCAGCCTGACAGATTGTTTCCTGAACAAGCCCTTGGAATTCCCTAGGGTCCTTATCTTAGTTAATGGGTAATTATTTTGATGGATAACAATGAATAATCACTTTCCCAGCTAAGAACTTCCTCTATTGACTTGTTTAACATTCCATTAAAGGTTAGTTGCCAAATGAACTCCTTTTTTGTCAAATATTTATAAGTACGAGCTCATTCTTATATTTAAAGAAGTTGTTAATGCTTCAGGTTAAGTCTCTTTCACAGATGCTTTTTTTTTAACTACAACTATCTGTTACGATTGACCTAACATGCTCACTTGCCTACAATCTTTTTATCTAAATCAAAGCCCAGAGGAAAAATGATTACACCAGATAGGTGGAAAATAAGTTACCTTTCATACAGATGTAATACTGACAGCGATTATAACTCTTCACTTACACTTGCCACCAAACGCTGACCTCTTCTAACACATGACTTCATGAATTACCTAATGCAAGATTTGTTTGTGTAAATCCACAAGTGAAATGGGAACCTGGGAATTTAAAGTAGCAGCTTGACTACACTGTGGATAAACAGTACTTGCGCTACTGTAGAAAAAGCTGCTGTGATGTGTAACTTCAGGTTGTAGGCTTTTTCCATATCTTCAAGCTCTCATTCTCATGTATCTGTACTTACAAAAAATGAAATTCACTCAAAAGCAAAAAAGACGACATGTACAGGAAACAAGAACTTATTTTGGGGCCGGTCCAGGAGTAATCTGATTATGCTTTAATTGTTGCTTGGGCACAATCAATTTCTTCAAAGCAGTTTCACAGGTCACAAGATTAAAAAAATCATATCAAAAACCATTCTAGCAGTTCAATATGTAACTGCCTCCCGCCTCTACAGCCATAATGCTGAGCTATGGTAACACCTCAAGGCAGTCCAGAAGGAAGGGCTAGAGCAATTCCATTTATAGTCACAGTACTATCGGCATTGCTCCAATTCAGAGAAGGAGTCTAAAGAGGAATTTCTAGTCCGTACTCTTGGCACTCTCTTCCAGATGAGTAAACCTTGTTCACATCTTCCCTGGGCGCGACAGACCACCATTTCTCTTCTCTCTGTTGACCTTTCCTTCCCAGACAGAACCTTTTCCAACACTTCAGAAATTTCGTGCTGCATGCTTGACTGTTAAGGGAGAAGAAGTGGCTGGGTGCCTTGCCTTTATCAAAGGGTTCAATGTAAGCATTTTGGCCTCTCCAACCTCTCTCTTTTTTTGCTGTTTTTCAAATGACTTTTTTTTTTTTTTTAAAAATCAAGCTAGCAAAACAACATTGCCAACTTAAACAAATACAGGAAATACAGAAGTGAAGGCTCTCAAAGCCGCATTAACTCACCCCCACTATACACATTGTGTAACAAGTCCAAAAAAGCAGCTAATAACCCAAAACGTGTGTGAGCAGTGTGGGTGTCTAACTGTTACTATAGTAATCTCATTTTCATTTCCTGACCATAGTTTAGCCAGCCCACACGCTTGTCTAAGGGAAAATGTGCTCCTACCCAGTCTCGTGCCCCTGTATGACAGTCACAAAAGCAAACTCTATCAGCTTTAAGTTTGAAGGACTTGCTCCTGTAATCTTCCTCTCCTCTCCTCCCCAGCACACTGCCTCTGCATGAGACCCTAAACTCCTTGAACTGGCTAAACAGACCTGACTTTAAGAAAATTCTGAATTTCAGATCAAGCCTGTTAATCCAGAGCTACTTAGTGTACAGTTTCCTTTTAAAAAGATGCATAGCAGAAAAGCAGTAAGTTCCCTGAGAGCAACTGTTAGTTAAGATGCTACATTTTCAAAGATACTGTATGTACAAGCACAGTTTCTTCAAGCATAGTTAGAAATGGTTGCTTTCACACAAAAATAAACATGATACGTCCTTCTATTTTAAGATCCACTTTCCTAAATCCTTCAAAGTCACATGCTTGCTCAGACAACCCAGAAAGTTGTTGTGCAGGCACCAGTTAAGGTTGGCAATGTACGTTTAATATAATTTGAACCAACACTTTGAGACAAAGGTCTCCAAAAAGAGAGTATTCTTCACAAGTTAAGTTCTAAACGCTCTTTCCACTGATACCTATGACTCCAGATGATCCTCATGAGAACACAGTCACTCTACATTCATCCTAAGCAGTATATGGCAGCTACATCTTTCACATAAATAACAGAGAAATGCTTAAGGGGAAAGAGTTTACTTTTCTAGATTACCACACACCAAGTGTTCATGTGCCAAACTGCAATACACTTAAGTAGGAAGTCTAGTCAAAAGCATTTCCAAACAATCTGTTTCCCATGGACTGAATTACTCAGTAAAAAAATACCAGCCTAAAAAAAACCCAACGTGCAAAGACTACTAGTACTGCCCTGTGGTCAGTATGACAAGTGGATGGGGAGGAGCAGGACAGGATGAGACCACCAGGGTCCCAATCAGGCGACATATGGTCATTTGTAGAGACAGGTGCCTTGGTGATCGGAGCCCAGCTTGACACACAAAATCAATACAGCCCATGATCCTGAGTAAGCACATCACCCCTGCTGCAGATGAACTGAGGGCAGCTAACAGCATCAGAAAACAAGAAAGCCTAATTTATCTGGAGGAATTACAGGACAAAAAGGGTACGGTGAGTTGAAAATATCTCGTAAGAACTGGAGGAGAAAAGGGAAGGGAATAGAAACTAATATGCATTTAAGAGTAAAGACCGAGAAGGAAAAAGGCAAATGTTCATCTTCATTCAAGCACTGAAGTTAACCGTGGCCTTTACCAACACAACACCATGTATTCATAGGGGTTTATGTTCAGTGAATTTGGCATTCCAAATGGGCATCAGGAGATACCACCCTAATCCTGAATCTACCTTATAGTTCCTACCTATTTAATTTTCTGCATTCCAAAGAAATCTGTCTTTTCTAGCCTTCTTCCCTTTTCTTCCCTTCCACATAATGAAATCCTGACACTCGGAAATTAACATCCTAGCAGAGCTTGCTACGATTTCTCCCTTCAGCCTTGCATTACACCAGTATCACACAGGAACTCCAAGAGAAGTTTTCAGAAGAACACAAGCAGGAATGCAGTGACAGGACTACAAAACCAAGCACTTTGAAGAAGCACCATTTACCTGGCAGACAGTTGCACTCAAAGGTGAAGTCGCTTGTTTGATGACAAGTTCCTCCATTCATACAGGGTGATGGGGAACATGGCACGTATACGCTCTCGCAGCGATGCCCTGTATAGCCTGGCTTGCACTGGCAACGGTAGGATCCGGGCAAATTGACACAGGTCCCACCGTGCTGACAAAGGCCTGGTGTGGCACATTCATTCACATCTATCTCGCACTTCTGGCCAGTGTAGCCAGACAGACAGATGCAGGAGAACTTATTTCCAGATACAGTACATGTACTTCCATTGGCACAAGGTTGAGATGTACAGGCATCAATCCACTGGCAATCCTTTCCTGTAGGATCAAGACAGAGCAATCTTTTAACAAAAAGTTATTTCTATGGAAAACAGTATTTCCTTCCAGCTACCTCAAAAGATTGATGTACTAAATCTTAAAAATATTACAGGAAAAATTATGTCTGCATTTTACAGTACAATATTTTAAACAAAAATCAATTTGTGGTTACAGTATGAAGTCATTTTATTTACAGGGTAACAGCAAGATATAGAATGTTGTGATTTATAAAAATAACTCATGACCTGAAATCGTACTACACACTGACAATCACTCTTCTTCTATATCCCCTTCAAGAAAGAAAGGAGTGAGTTTCCATGCTTCCCCTCAGGCACCCAATTCTAGTTTTCCCATAGAAAGATTTTGCTGGCCACATTTACTTCAATTTCTCTAGAAGGTAGACTCTGAATTCAAACTGTAATAGCTGCTCTGGAGTAGCTTCTGCACTCAGTTTTCCCATATGGAGAACCCCACAAGATCTAAATGTCTTTCTGCTTACGTGTAAAGGGTATGGAGTTTGATTCCCTACCCCTCTTTGCTTTTTTTCGTCATGAAGTCATTTAGATGACTTCTTATTTCCTGTCCTGGAGCTAGTAAATTTGAGAGTGTATTACAACTGCCCCAGAACATTCCAAGATTAATTAATTCACAAAGGAGGGAGTCTGGAGGTACCAAGGCAGAACCCCACCTGTGTAACCTGGAGGACAGACACACTCATACGTTTCCTGGCTGTGGGGATGACAAGTTCCTCCGTTCAGGCAGGGCTGGGACACGTAGCAGCGGTGGGATTCGGAGTATTGACAATCCTCTCCTGTGAACCCTGGAGCACATTTGCAGGTAGCCTTTCCTATCGGAGACGTAGTTTCACAAGTTCCCCCATTCTTACAGGTATTGCTTTCGCAGGGGTTTCTGTGCTGACAGTAGTCTCCAAGGAAGCCTTCTCGACACCTGCAACAGAGAAGAAATTACTTGCAGCACATTCACCTGAAGTCTTGCTGTCCTGGGAAGATACCAGGAATGAAATCCCATGACCACCGCAAGTCTTGGAATTTGCCATGATTAATGGTAGCACTAACAGACCCAAATGCCAACGTCATGTTACAGGGCCTTCCTGTGGTATTCTCCCAAAGGAGACCACTGAAAACTTAAGTTCAAATTGTGAAATTGCTCATTACAAAATAGATAAATAAATACTGCATACAATCAGAGTTACATCAAATGCAGGAACTTTTTGCACTTCCCTTCAAAACTTCAGTAAAAGCCTAAGTGTTAAAGAACTGCCGAGTAACAATTAATTCCTTGCACCTACTCCCATTCTATTAAGCATCCTTTTTTAAGAGGAAACCAAGCAGTTTCAGTAATAACTATTAACACCAGGTATTATCCATCTTCCAAAATATTTATAAACCTTGTACAAATGCAGTGTCTGAGGGCCTGAAGATCTGTAACAGATCTTTCTCCACAACACTCCCGTGAGACAGGAATATACTGTTATCCTCATGTTGATAAGTGCATCTGGGACTGTGACATGCTGAAGTCTGCACTCAGCTAGCAGCGCAAGCCCTGAAGTCAGGTCTCCCACGCCCCTGGCTAGCACCCTAACGACAAGGTCATTGTTCTTCTGCCTCCCACAGAAAAATGAGTACACACACACTATCTACAACCAGGGTAATATTTTATACAAAGATCTGCAATTGCAGAATAATTGCCGTTATTTCTCTCTAACCTAAACTTATGTCAATACAGTCTGACTACACTTGTCAGCTGTAATCCATCTATTAGCTGGCCTTTGTACTACGATTTTTCCATTTAACTTCCAGCGATACAGGACCCAGGCAAGCAAGCCTGCAAACCCCACCTTTGTGTCACCCATGGTTCCTCTTGCTTCTTTCAGGTACAGAAAGCTGCAAGATTTTATGCTGGATAAAAATAACACATAACATACAAAACAGGACTGTCCACTTGCAGTTTTTTCTATAGTGCACAGCTGCATGCTTTAACTGGTAAGTAACCCAGGATACGCACAGCCTGAGAGGACATGTATTTCACTGCAAAATTTCAGAGGTTCAGAACATTAGATGCACTTTGCTCCAGAACAGGATAGGTGCAATTATTAAATCAATGAGTTACTCAAATCCAAAGGGAGGAATTCCAGCTGCAAGAAACACACACTGTCTCTAGCTAGCCCCAAGACAAGAATGCAACAGTAAAGAGAATGCCTTTTCCTTATGCATCTAAAAGTGTATGGTGGCTTGGAAACAAACAAAACCCACCACCTAACTGGGTAGGCCTTAAAATTTAGTGTTTTTTTTTTAAAAAAATGGGTCATGAAGCTGTGTTTTTAACAGAATACTACAGGGATCTGCCTTTGTTCCTATGCTATTCAACACTTCTATCCATGAATAACATTAACACTGGTCAAACACGTAGGTGAGAGAGAAGACAAGTTCTTGATATAGAATAGTAACATGAACAGCACTGACAAGTTATACATCTAGAAATAAAACATAAAGCATCCTCCCCAAAACAGGAGGCTGATCTGGGAAAGACAGGCTTGCTCTGAGGGTTCCTAACAATCAGCTGAACGTGTATTCCTAGAGAGACAGTTTGGCCAGCAATACTTTAGTTGTATGAACACCAAATATCAAGTAGGAGTTAATGAGACTATGCTACATGTGATACTTCCATGGCACAAGTATTACCTGACCACTACATCAGTTCTGGTGTCTAGGAAGAACTAAAATGGATTCAAAGAAGCCAACAGTAATGATTAATAGAAAACTCTTGACACAATGAAAAGCTCAGGTGGCTCAGTCCATTTATCAAATGGAAGAGAGGAGGAGACAGTTAAAAGCTCTAAGTACCCACAGAGAAACTCAGATTTAACAATAATTCCTCATCTAGAAGGCACAGGGATAACAGGACTGAGCAGTTAAAAGTTTAAGCTAGATAAACTCAAATTAGAAACAGGGTAATACCTTTATCTTCAGACACAGACTTATACACAGTCTCTCAGCAGCGGAGAGAAACAACTGGAACACCGCATTTAAGGTTGCGGTGGAATTTCTCCATCACTCATGCTTGTTTGAAAGAACACCAGGATTGGCTGTTTCAGAAAGAGTACGCACGCTAGTTCAAACACAGCTATTCAGAGAGGTTATTATCCAAGTTACGCAAGGGGTCATTACTAGATGACCACAACTGTTTTTTCTCATGTTAAAATTTATTAAGTAGCTTTAGCCATATGTCTAAAGCAGGAAAGTCATATAATAGATGTGCATAATTGTAATTTACCATTCCCCACACCCAGATTAGGCTCCTTTCACCATACCTTAATACTTTCAACTTTGTGCCCAAGAACAGACATGAAAGAAGAGTTTTTGCAGGGCAAGGCAGGATTAATAAAGTTACAGAAACCAAATCCTGAGACAATACCATTTGCAGAATATCCTCTGCCTCTTGTGCCATCCTTGGTATAACAGCTGAAGGCTGTCAGTCAGCACGAGCTGCTGCCACGTCACATGAGAGGCGATCTTCGGGTATTCGGGGCCTAAACCATGGTAGCTCTATAGGCTTCCTTTGACATCCCAAATCCTTCCTCGATACGGGTTAGAAATCAGTTAGAAATGCCAGCAGGCTACAGCACAGCTTTGTAAGAGCTCAGTCACATAGAAATCTGGCACCCAGCAAAGACGGCTGTGCCAGAAGCTGGAAGACTGCTCGACTCCCACGGCATTCAAGCCTGCACACGGTGCACTGGCGAGCTCTGCTCAGAGACTGTCTGGATAACTACAATTAAATCATGTTTCTGGACACCTACATGTAGCTGATGAATGTGTAAAGTCAAATTTAACTTCAGTCCCAGAAGGTTTACAAGATTTCATTATAGGGATTTCTTCTGGTTTCACCACCACCAGTGATGGGGAGAGTTTGGCAGCTCAGCTGTCTTCAGTGCCAGAGTACACCAAGCTCCTCAGAACAACAGCAGCAGACACAGGCCATGCACTTGTAGTTCTCTTTATCATGAAAGAGCGAGCAACAAACCAGAACTTCACAGAACCCCACCTAGGGCATCTCATCAGGCAAACAAGAGGTCCTCCAATTCTACCCATCACTCCAACAAATACAAAATAAACCAAAACCCACCTAAAAGATAAGTCCTAAAGTGCTTTTTCATTGAAAGCCTGTAAAACAAACTAGAAAGTCTAGAGGAACATCTCATGGTTTGTCCACAAGCAAATAAGCCACCAAAAAAAGCCTTCTCTCCCACCCCCCCAAAACTTGGGGATAGTGGAAAGTGCATTTAACTGTTGCCCATAGGTACAGGGAGCCTAAACACTGATTAAGAGTATTGCTGGTATGATTTAAAGGAAAGCTGAGACCTGGGCTATAAGACGATGCTCGCAACCATCACCCCCACAAACAGCCCAGCGTTTCGTACACAAATGTTCTGGTACAAAGTTGAAGAGTGCTCCAAGACTGGGCTTGTTCCGCTATCTTCTGAGGCTAATCAGAAAAACATGAGGGAGCACTCCAACAAGGAACAGCTAAAGCTCTTTTAACTTTAGCTCTTTATATTTGGAAGGACAAAGCCTTACAGAATATGCCAGAGGGAACGTGCCTGCCTGGGGAAAGATGGTAGGTCAGGTATACACGGCCCTTGTACCCACCATTTTGTTCTCCTGGAGGAGCGCTTGGTCACACAGTTATGCAAGTTTCCCCTCCAGCAATTGAGTATGATCACTTTTGAATGTTAAAGAACAAAAAACCTACAGTCCAGATTTTCAACCATGTCTCCTGTCATCAACATTTCTAGGCATAAATACTAGTAATTTAGTTCTAAATGTTGGTGTAGACAAAACTGCAAATATTTGCCCGATTCATGTTGGACACCACATTGTTTCTCTAAAAATAGAGGGAAACACTGAAAAAGCGGGGTCTAAGTCCAGACTTCGTTAAAGGATATGATTATCCTCAACAGCAACTCCAGCTTCCCACCGCCCCTGCTCTGCTCTCATCCCAACCTACTCTTTCAAGTTCTCTTTAGGAGAACAAAAAAAAATGTGCCACTTGTCTATAGAGCAGCTTAAAATTGTAGCAGCTTGTGTCAGCTCCAAATGACATGCTCAGAACAGGAAACCAAATCTTTTCCAAATAAAAGCCACTGTTTCTCCTCAGTTTTCCATCTAACACTCAGAAAGATGAATTTTGTTCTGGCACTTTCTGGAAGCACACGAGATCCTCTTCAACAGGAATTTAATCTTTTAAGAACAAATTTCACATACAACTTAATTCAAATCATGATTTCTGAAAGCTAGAGAGTTTGAAATGGGAAAATGTCCTGTGGGCTGCATCAGCTATGCAGCTGCTTCTAATTAAAGCTTCTCCTTTACTCTCTCTGGGCTACTTTCCAGCACAAATACTTTAGTCAGAGCTCAGCCCATTTTTTTTTTCCTCCTCCTTTTCAGCTCCAGCCTGCATTTGCCTTAGCTCAGGCTCTCATGGAGCTAAACAAGACACATAAAAACAAAATTAAAGTATTTATCCAAATCTGAAGTATCCACAAATCCACAGAGCTACATTCACCCTAAGAGCCTAACGCTACAAGGTGAAAGTAGAAGGCTCACAAAAGCTGCATTTTTGGCTCATCTGTCACAAAACTACACTGAAGTTACCTCCCAATACTTAAGCTCTCTCTTGCTTTCAAAAGACTTCTGGAAAATATGTCTGGCCTATTGGAAAAACCTCCTCATCTGCCTTACTATATTTGCACATTCATAGGACAGTCTTTTCAAATGCACCTTATAGATTCTTTTAACCAGTCTTCCAGATGTTTGATTTTCATGGGAGTTTCCTATTCAGGCCCAGTGATATCATCTGGAGATGCACAGAAGGAAGCAGATGGTTTTAATTTAAAACGCGAAGGGAAGAATTTCCTAGTAGTCTTGCTTTTCTCCCCCCCAACCCAACGCTCCCTTAACTTTGATTGGAAGATGCTTCAGCAGAGGAGCGGGGGGAAAAAAAACGCAGCCTGATGACTAACGTGAGAAGGGTCTCAGCTATTTTGCTACAGATTTTAACCAGACTTCCCTCTGGCTCCCGGGTTCTGACTCCCACACCTACACCTCCTCTCAGGAGGGAGAACAGGATTCTCTGGTTAGCTTTACGAACGTTCCTTCCCATGTCTCAAGGCTCCCATTTATGCGTCATACTTTGAATGCAAACTATGGGATGGGACGGCCTCTCTCTTCTGCGTTTAAAGCAGTACACAGCTATTGTTTCTGGTCCACAGAAAGCACTTCTACAGCGTACCACTCTGCAGTATACCAAGGAGTAACAGCAACCAAAGTCCGAATGGGCAAGGTTTAGTTCAGCTTTTTCTGACCATCAGAGCTCTGAACAGCTTTTGGTACGCACAGGTAAATCACAATAGAAAATTTTGACCGGAGTGACTCGAACCACCCCTCTGTTCCCAGATTTGAAGCTAAAAGTGCGCGTACTCTCCCCTTTTTCCTCTGCCCTGGTCTCAAGGGTCTCCTTTAACTTCTGAAAAGGGACAGAAGGAAACAGGAAAGGACAGCCCATTCTCAGAAAGGGATAACTTTTCAACTTTTGCATTTAGCCTCTTCTGGAAAATGCTCAGACCTCATCCTGCTACAAGGTCTCCTATGGGTATTCCCCATTCACTGGTTTAGGAGTGATTAGTCTCTTGAGATAGATCCTGAGAAGATATCTGCTGCAGTCTCAGAAGCAGTTCTTCAGTCTAGGATCTTGCCTTCAGCCCCAGAAGCCCTCTTAAATCCAAGTTAAAATTAATTTATGAAGATCCAGCTGGAAAGAAAGGTAGGTCAAAAAGCTGGCAAGGGGGTTGGAGTTACTGAGGGTTAGAACTGGGATGGAAGCCCCTTACCGCCATGCTGTTGCTGCTTTGAGTTTAGCATGGTTTGAGGTCCTCCTGTTGCCGCCCTACAGATAAGAGGTAAAAACTATATTGTGCAATGGAGAAGTGTGCACAAACTTCTGCACATGGGGAGAAAACACACTGCTCACCAAAGGGGCAGAGATGCACACAAAGCCGCACAGATCCTGACAGCTTTGGGCATGAAAGGATGTGCTGAAGGAGACTGTCCTTCTGGAATCAGCCAGCTTCAGCAGCCTCCACTTTTGACTAAGCGCAACAAACAAGCCATGATTGCCATGGTACTGTTTTGTTTGTTACTTTGTTTTGTTTTAACATCAGGACTCGACAAAAGACACTAGAGTTAAAGCAGTACTTTGGTTCGTACAGAGGTACCGATATCCCTTCCGGGCACACAATGTGCAACAGTCCCAAGGTCAAAAAATCCAATCTCGAAAACCTACAAAGCACGAGAAGTAGCAAGGCCCAGTTTCCTCCCTAAACCTTGGAGCACCCCTACCCCAACTCCCCTCCTTCTCACTTCTGCTTCTCTCCCTGGCATGGCCTTGCTTCTGCTCCTGTCACTGGGGCACAGGGGAAGGAAGCTGGGAGGGGCCGCAGCTGCCCAGCATGGGGAAACCAGTTAAGATACTCTCTGCTTCAGGGCCCTGCCCCGCTCCAAGCACAGAGGGACTGCCCAATCCTGCATCCACCTGCAGCACAGCAGACTCTCGTGCTCAGAAAACAGCGGGCAGCAGTGCCAAAAATCTCTGCTCTGCTTGTCCTTGAAACGGCTCCCTGTAATCACACCTTCTCAGCCTGCTTGCAACTGCAGACGTGCCGCAGGTTAGCAGTACTGTCCCCCAGACTCTTCCCCCCACTACGCTCCCAGTCCTCTAGCAGCAGGGAGATGAGAAATGGTTTTCCTGTGATGTTCACAATTAGCATTAAGCAACGAGCAACTGTTATCCTGCTTCTCTGCTGGATATGAGAGTATGCAAGAAGGCTCCTTCATGCTTAACACCTCAGTGTGCAAAAGGCAGCCCGGAGATGCTTTGAGGTGGGGGAAAACCCCACAACAACAACAACAAAAACCCCACCACAGCACAGCGCAAAGCCAAACCCCAAGCTGAAACTGCCTTTTGTCAAAGCGGGACCCAGAACAGCTGGAATGACAGGTCCCCTTCGTACTGCTACTGCAGATACGGCCGTACTCCTTGGAATAAGGTCTGCATCCTCACCATGCTAGTCACTGAACGGGTGTAGAAAGATCTCAAACAAAAATTCTGACCTTGGAAGACTCAAACACAGGAATGTGTAATTTTCCAAATATAAAACCAAGGTCAAAGAAGGTCGGTAATTCTATCAAACAGTGCCACAAAATGACAGCCATGGGCCCACAGCGTCACCAGGGGAACCGAGTTACTTAAAGGTCGCTCGCAAGAGCCATCTGATAAAGATCCAACTCAGATTTCCTTACAAGGGTCACAATCGCTGTTCCCATAACAGAAGCCAGATGCACCAAAACAAAAGTTAGTTTTCTGCTAAGAAACTTTCTCTTTTAATGGAGTAGACACTACAGGATTTTTCTGACAAAGAAAGCTGTTTCAGCACTAAGCTGTGACTTGCTGCTTTGCCAGATACCTAGACTAGATGTTTTGCTTGCCAGGGCTTAAGCTGCTCACATCTATTTCATTATATATGATTATCTCTGATGCAGGTTGTCCCTCAGCTGTTTGCTTGTTTCTTACAGACAGCAAGATGAACTAGAGGGACTGACCACACGCTAGAACAAACAACTTGGCCAAGAGGAGGTACAGAAAGAGGAAGAGAGCGTATTATAACAACTTATTGCCCAGCAGAGGAAGTACTGCAGAAAACTTAAAAAAAGTGGAAGGGGTAGAGATTTAGCTAATCAGTGAGTGATCCTGCAGAGCTAGAAGCCAAGACATTTGCTTTAGTAATAAGTTCAGTTTCCTGAACAAAACATTTCTATTCTTACAGCCATCAAAAATTCAGAGTCATTTATGTTACTACACCAGATAGAAAGTTCCCCTATTCAGAGTTCCTCATAGTGCAGGAAAGAAAAAAAAAGTTAAAACCAAAACAGGATGCTAAAAATCAGCCTGCTAAAAGGTAGAGTCTCCATAATTGAGGGGTTTTGGCTATTTTTTCCTTCCTTTCTGCATAAAAGAGTTCTTGAGCCAGAACTAGAACATCGACACATACTGATCTCTGTATACAGGCCTCTATTAGCCTTTCCAGTTACTCTGGTACCTGCAAAGGGACCGAGCTGTTACTTGAAGGAGGGGTTGGCTTAAGACCTGCAAGAAGCCTTTGCACAAAAAGGAAGAAGGCGACATTGCAATTATAAATAACTCTGTGCACTAAAATAAAACGTAAGGGTGGTCAAAACTGCCACTGCGATAAGGGAAACGTGAAGATCTGGACTGCACTACAAATACTGAACAGAAACTAATCAGATGAACCAACTAAACAATTTTTTTTCTTTACAGTCTAAGACATGCTTAAGAGGAACATGCAAGTTGAAGAAAACGTCCTTAGGGTGGTACAAGCAGCACCAACATCAATTCCAGTCTCGTTTATTACCTTCATCATGACCCACATACTTTGGCTCCAGACTAACATGCTCCAGTACGTGTCAGAAAGACCTACCAACATCACACATTTTCTTGTTTCAGTCTTAAAATACAGATTAAAAACAGGAAAAGTTCCAGCTTTTTTTTCAGAAGAGCAGCTCATTTCTGTTGACAGCAATATAAAGCTACAGAAAGGAAAAGACTGGGAAGCAGTAATAGTTAAAAAAATGAAAAAAAAAAACCACAACAAAAAAACAGGGAATAACAAGTTACATATTTGCCTTTCTGTGGCCTTCCTGCGCACCAGGTATTGATTTGAAACCGAGAAGAACCTCAAATTAGATTATGATTTCCCCTTTGTGTGCCACAGGTGCAATTTAAGTATATCAAGTTTTATGTACTACATTAACAGAAAGAACTAAAAAGGTTGTGGCTAGGGAAGATGGATGTGTAGAAAAGGGGGAAGAGAGGAGCTGTGTGTTAGCTGAGCTAAATCAACAAGACAAAATTCACTGATATTTAAAGAATGTTAGCATTAGGAAAAAAGGGATTTAGCATGCTAGAAAATGGCACAACTTGCACTGATGAAGTAAACAAGGTTTAGAAAATAATCCATTTACTGCAGATGTAGTAAATTAACCCTGCCAAACAAGAAGGATTTATATTTTTGCAAAATATCACTTCATTTAAAAAAAATCTAAATACTGCAGTTTGAAAGGTGAACTGCATTTAAATAGATGTGATATCATTCTCCAGACACCACACATTCTGCCACAACTCCTGCTGATCAGCTTTCCATGCAGCAGCAAAGTGGAGGCACCACTGAAGATGGGTGTCAACACTTACCAAAATCAATTACGCGATAAAGACAAATGTAGGTGTTTATTTGGGGTTTTTTGTAAGTTTGTTTTTGCAACTCCCACATATTACTTGCTCTCCAGCATGTGGAAGGAAACTGGCACACTTCAGAGTGCAGAGTAGTTCTGAAAAACCTCATAAAAATATTCAAATTAGGGCTAAAGTAAGGCAAGACACAAGACAGAGAGCAAGTTCCAACAACTTGTGGATCTGGAAGCAAGGTACAGAGTTTACCTCTATGCTTGCTTTGGCCTCGCTTCCTAATCTAATGCAAAGAAACCAAACCAACAAGATCCAAACCCAAAAATCTGAACAAGAACTCCAGATTTCTTATGTTACAAAAAGCCAGCACAGAAGAACTAAGGCATTATCAGGAAACACCAGCTGTGCTTAAAACATTATGCTGAATGCACCTGATAAGAAAATCTTAACAATTCACATTTCCTTTCTGGCTAGGACCCTGAATGAAAGAAGATTAGTAATTAAATTGATTAGAAATGAAACCAACTTACTTGCAATATCCTGTACCATTCTGATACGGAATGCACCTTCCCTCATTAACACATGGCTTGGACTCATCCATACACTGCAAAGCTGAAAAAAAAAGAAAGCAACAGTCAAATCAGTAGCCATACATGCCAAGTCAAAGCTTCATTAGCATATTTTAGGGAATTAAGAAGTTACAGTAGAGAATTTTATGACTGGAATAAAAGCAAAGACACTATCACATAGTTTAATTTAATCTCTGGCAGCATGAAAAGAGCCAGACTGAAAGAACAATCAGATACAGATTTGTTCATCAGGCAACTAAATGTTTCCAGAATTTCTTTTAGGTAGATTTTCTAAGCAAAGCATGCAGTAATTTCAGCAAGCTACAAAGGCATCCGTGTCAGCACTCACGTATTTTGGGTTCAGTGTCACCAATTGCTACTTTCTGATGAAAATTCTGGATTGAAAATCTTTGAAGGAAGAGGCAACTACTCCTAAGCCTTCTTTCATAATATTCTATCTCTAGGGACACTTGGCACTGGAATAGGGGCATCTGTCCCTCATAAGCTCATCTGCTGTACGTTTCTAGCAATGCAGAATTTGTTGCAACATTACTACCATCGTGGCACTATGATTTCAGTCAGGATTGTGTTTGGGAGTAAGTGAAAACATCAGAGATATTAAAGACTTTCAGCAAAGAATTTGGTATTTCTGAGGAGGAGATGCTCTGTAGCCCAAACTTGACATTTTCAGTATTATGTTTTTAAAAAGGCATTAGGTATGAT
The DNA here is from genome assembly GCA_013400875.1 of Anhinga rufa. Lineage (NCBI taxonomy): Eukaryota > Metazoa > Chordata > Aves > Suliformes > Anhingidae > Anhinga > Anhinga rufa. The sequence goes on from VZTV01009522.1 coordinate 23,880, forward strand.
ACAGTCCAGGGCTGGTCAATATTTATCCAAGTCTTCTGGAGGCTCTAGTGAGGCCTGTTCTGATGGAAGCAACACATCGGCTCCAGCTCTGGCAAGGGCTTGTCTCTTCACGGGGACCTGAAGCAGCACGCCGTGGCTATTTCTGAAGTGACCAGAAGGGTGAGAACTATGGAAACCCCGCAGAAGCAGATGGCACCCTAGAACCACAGAAATTTATCCAGTCCACCTAGACCAGAGCCTGCCATTTGAATGGCACCGAACTAGCAGATAAAGGTCTTGGAACCAGAAGATCTGGGTCTTATCCTAAACTCACCCACAAACCCAGAAGTCACCTGCTCTTCCCAGCCTCCAGCTCTGTCTCCTAGCCCCCAAACACACACACCTCCTTGCCTTTATGTTCCCTATTTCAACAACCTTACTGCATTTGGGAAAGCATTTAACTAATCTTAGTTAAGGCACCTAGTAGCATCACTAACATCCAACCACCTAAACCGCTGTAGGGCACATTGCCTTTGCTTCTTTTAAGTGTGGTTTTCCTTTCCTCAAGAGGTATTAAGTTTTCAATACAAATTCAGCAAGGGGCATCAGGGAAAACTGGTCCAAACCACCACCAAAGTTTATATGCTGGTGACTAAGAAATGGGGCTCGGAAACAGAAGGGTTATCATCTCAGTCCCACTAAGCTCTCCCTGCAACCAGCCCAAATTCAGTCCAAAAATTAAAACAACTTGGAACAGACTCCCATTACTGCTGTCCAGGGCTTGAAGTGTTAATAGCCCCGGAGCACGGAAACAGGTCACATGCACTCTGAGTACCATAGGAGTCCCTATGGAGAATACAGTTAAATTAAACCCAGTTGCCCAGGAAAATTATCAATATTTCTCACAATACAAGTATGCCTGTTTCTGTTAACTTGATTTCTGAAAAAGGGGCACTCGGATGGTGCTGCTTCTGCAGAGCGCTCAGGAAATGAACAAAATTCCACACTGAGCCCCCTTCAGATAACCCCCGAGGTCAGGGTTACTAAGCGACAGAAATATTAACACGGATTTTGCATGGCATTCCCCCCCACAGCGGTCAACAACTCTTACACTGATTTGCACCTGTCTGACAACTTTTATCCCATTTAACGGCAACACCCACAAGGCTTCGACTCCAAACTTCATCTGCTTCTGTCTAACACTACAGCAGCCTGTTTTCACAGCACAGATTAGCTCCGGTTAACACAGTTCAGTTAGAATGTGTTCAAGAGAAACTGCAAAAGGACTTCTCCTACCACCTATGCTACTCCAGTCAAATGGAGGAAGGTTAAAGTGAGCCTTACCACACTTCAGAGAACCGGGAGGGGAAGCACTCTTGGTATTCTCATCTCACTGCCCCGAATTTTCATTCTTTTCACACCAATCAAGCCAGTGAAGCAAATACTCAGAGGATTATTTCTTTTGTGCCCATGCTTTCAAGCACAATTTTGTAATCTCTTCGAGTACCCGCGTCCCCAGTGAGACCTGAGCAGCCGGCTGATTTTGTAACCCACATAGTAAAAGCTTAACTAGCACTTGGCCAAAAACACCTCCCAGCACAACCGCAGAGAGGGGAACAAGAGGGTGGTGATAGCCTTTGGGGTCACAGTTAGGATCCGAATCGGTGATTCCCGTTTAGCTTGCTAGGCCAAATACAGACACAGCAGAGAGGCTTTAGCAAAGAAATGATTAATTTTCTCCTGTTTTTTGACAAATTATTCCTGCCTTGAACTGCTGTTTAGCAGGTCATTAAACTACTACTAGTCTTTAGAATTCTTTAACAGAGACACATAGCGAATGGGGCAACGCAGGCAGCTAAATATATATTTTGTATATAGTAAGTTACAAGTGCAAGGAGCTAAAAAAGTAAAAGCAAAAAGCATTTTTACTCTGTACTTTTTCAGCTTCAGACTAAAACAGGCTGACTAGAAATACATCGAAAAGCAGCTAAAGCGAACGTAAATGTAACCATATTCTATATTGGAATGAGTATTAAAAAGTAACATAACCACTTCTCTTTAAAAAAGAAATCACAAAGGAAATTGAAGACTACAGTTCTCACAGTAAAATTAGCATTCCTGTGCACAAAGCACTGCCTTCCTGTATTTCACGATATCTTTGACAATTTCACAATGCATACAAAACCAAAGCATTTCAACACGACTTACTTCAAAAGCTACTTTTCTGCTGCTCTACCATGTTGTGCTCAAGAGTTAACAGTGTCAGAAACTTTACCTTCTACCTCGGCCAGCAAAAAAAGTACGTTTCGCTACATGCATTATGTTAACTGGAAATACTTTGTTGTCTACAGCATGAGAGAAGACAGCCTTGTCTTGAAAAGATAAAGCCACTTTTCTAGAAGCCATATATAGATACCATCAGCACGCTGTCAAGGCTTTGAGTTTAACAGGCTGCTTTTGACAGTCTTCTGCTGTGTTTAAAAACCCAGCAATGTTGAATTTTTTGTTGTTTTTCTGGACTTGCTCTAGCTTGCCAAAACCACCAAGACTATCAGGAGCCCAGTCCAAGCAGTGATGTTTAAAGTCCTCACACTCTTGTGCGGTGGAGGGCTCGCTCCGGTATGCGAGTGGGTTTTCACGGGGAAATCCCATGGGTTTTTTTTAATGTATTGAACCACCTCATGATTTTTATCAGTCCTTTTGGGCACATTACAGGAATATTGGGAAGACACCCCATGATTATCGAAAGACTGGCTTCTTATGAAGTAGACAGGCCACCACTTTGTGAAAGTGCCACCCAATTTCTAGCACGTATCGTAGCCAAGTTTGAAAGACTTCTTGGACGAGGGCTCTAAGTGCGTGCGAGATGAATGTTATTAGCTGTACTACCCAGCCTAGAGATCATACAAACCCTTGCACATGCCTGGATTTAGACCCAAATTCTAACCTGACATTTAACTAGCCCACCCGGACTATTTTCCAAGGCCAGAGGGAAAAAAAAACAAAACAAACAGGTAGCTGCTACGGTAAAATGAGCACAAGCAGAAAGTGTTACTCACGGAAACACTATAGGAAGTGCTGTGATTCTCAACATCCGAATCTACCAAAACTTAACATTTAACGGGAGCACAATTTCACCCAGGTTTAATCTCTTTGACTGAAGAGACAGTCAAAGCAAATCTAGGAGGAAAAGAAAAGTTGTGTTTCTGCCTCATTGTTCTTCAGGATGCCAAGATGATCTGGCGGTTCTGATTTGGTTTCTATACCCACGGTAAATTCAGGTATTTTCTAGGCTAGAAGAGTTTAGCTTTTAAGAGAGCTAGCTGCTATAAGGAAACAGAGCCATAACCAGAGAATATCTGAAAGGCCTTTGTTGTACACACTAAAAGGAAAGTAATGCTGATAAACTCCTCAACCACAAGTTCAGAAAAAGTCAAGCAGAAATAAAAACGAAAAATACCAAAACAATTAATGCTGTGAGGAAGAGACGTTATAAAGCTGGTTTCCTGTAGTTTTGTGGTCGATTATCCTACATCTAAGAAGGTGCAGGCTCTGACCAAAGCTTCTACTTTAAATAAGGGGAAAGCGATATTCTGACAGGGAACACAGCTGAGCTGGTGGTACAGCTTTCTCCTTGGCAGGACACTACATGGGTCTCTCTCTTTCTGCCCATGAATTTTCCATTCAGTTCATAGAAACTCAGTATTTGAGAACCTAGACCTCTGTCATATTTGGTTGAAACTTGTCCATAGGTTCAAAAGCTCTCTTGTGGGAGAGGGTGGAAAACAACTTACTTAGAAGAAACATTTAAGAAAAGTCAGGCTTAAAAATAAATTAAAGACTAGAAAGAAAACCAAAGGACAAAAGAGGTTTCAATAACCTTTATGTAGTCAGTGGATTTTCTGTCTTGACTGACATTCATGAGAAATAGCCTGTCATTTCAAACGTGTTACCCATTATGTATGAAGAGAAAGGAGGAAAAATTATTCAAAGCCCTCAAAGAGCAGCCACACAGGATGCACGGGGAATCTTTACGCAAGCTCAGGCTGCTTGCCCCAGGTAGATCAGCTCTGAAGAGGACAGCCACCAGCACGGTCAGAAACACCAGCTACACTACAAATCAAGAGGTCTCAAATTCCACAGGGAGTGAAAACCACCTTCTGATTCCCTTTGGGAAGAACAGAGCGTGAAAAGAGACAGCCAAGAGAAAATACTGAAACTTGAGGTACAATTCTAGAGGAAGAGCAGTAGGTCCTCGCTGTGCAGAAAGGGACAAAATACTCCTGGGGCGGCACCTCGCACCACCCAAACAGCTGCTGAAAAAGCTGGTAAGGAATAAGAAGCACCGTAGAAATGGAGAAAATACCCAAAGATAACCAAATTTTGGAGGAAAACCACAAAGGAGTGATAGCGATAACTAATTATGCTATTCACTAACCTCAACAGGCTACAGCTCCAGTGGGATTATATACCAGGGAAGAACCAGCTAGTAAATAAGCGCTAGCTGAAAATACAAAAATAGCCTTTTTTTCTTAAGAACAGATCACCCCGTGGCAGCCACAGTGAGGGGGGACAGGGGACAACAAACTAGGAAAAAATCTTACTGTGAAAAAGTGATAAAGCCTTATATTCAGCTCAGATTTAGAAAATGTTAACATCTGGGGGGTTTAAACAAGCCGAGCAGTTTGCACATCACAGACAGAAGGTAGTAGTTAAGGACAAAGCTTGTCTGTAAAGTAAAAATGCTTTAATCAGATTATTAAGAGATCTCCGCTGTTTTAACACACAAAAGCCTGAAATCAATTGGATAATGCAAGACTTGTCAACGGAGAAGCTGAGCAGAGCCCAGAGGAGTGTGAAGGCACTCAGCCAACATCCTGCAGCTTTTGGGAGAGAAAACCTGAATATCTAAACTGGTTTTCTTTGCTAGCTTCTCTAGGCTTTGTAAGACAAGCGTGAAAAAAAATGCAAAAAAATATTTAAGTGGATTTTAGAAGAACAAGCCAATGAGAAGAAACTTTGCTTTAGAAGTTCATCAGGTTTTCTCGAACTCGAGAGTGCAAACAGCAGATCTGACTACACAAAGCTCTCGGATGCACGAATCTGCATGCCCTGCCATCATCTGCTTCAAATATCTCCTCCAAACATCTAGGAACTGGCAAGAACTACTAATTGGCCCTCCTAAGAACAGGGCTGGGAACCGCTGTGCAAATTCACAGGTGGAGTTTTCTTGTCCTCAGAGTCTTAGGCCAGCGAATCTGCAGGACGACTGTGATTTCTATCAGATGCAGCTACAGTCCGTGTGACACTGTTCCTGGTGAAGAACTACAAATTATAATACATACTGAATTCAGGATGAACTCGTAATACAGTTCAAAAGTCTGTCAGTCACCATATTCTCCATTTCCTTGCACAGCTACTGTTCCCTGCCTTCCCCTATTTTCTGGTTTTCCAGACAAAGCCAAAATGCCTCCAGTCCAGAACAGCAACATGAAGCATTGTTTTAAGAAAAAAAAAAAAGTTTTCAACCAAAAAATGTAGGGAAGGCAATTAAAGAGCTGAAGAGGTATTGGTGTTTCCATGGCAATCTGGCAGACAGGAGTCATGCTCCCCTCTTCTGCAAAGTCCTCTGTCATTCCCCAGCACTAAATCTTTATTAATTTGAACGTTAAGCATGCTTCCCTGTGCAGAAGTGCTAGCCCGCTACTTGTGCCGAGCGGCGCTTCCGCAGCCGTCCAGGGTGATGTCAGAGAAACGAGATGAAGGCTTGCTGCATGGAACAAACAGCAGACGCCCGTGCCATTTTGAGATACAAAGCTCTTTTTTCATCCTCATAGCAGTCTAAAAAAAGGACATGTGCCCTAGGAACAGACTATTTTCTAAACAGAACGAACGATTATTTCTGCAGCTCTCAGATGACCGCGTTTAGGATGATATAAGCGCCGTTTCTTCTAGATGGGCCCTGACAGCCCTTGACTTCTGTTGGCAAGATGATTTCAGAGCGAGTTCACAGAAACTAAGACTGTAACTACAAAAGGATGTTTTAACACAGACGTTTAGGGAAGCTCTTTTTTCCCCCAACATGGGTGGCGTTTCCCAAAGGAGAGGTGAGAATTAATAACCACTGCATAGTTCCTCGGCTGTGCATTCATTAGCCAAGAGTACAAGCATAAAGGAAACTATGCTACACCTGAAGTTACAAACTGTGGCTGCTCGGTTTTGCTCTTAAGCAAGATTCCCAACTCCAGAAGAAACAGGCTGCCAGCATCCTGCTGCTGCTCTTCCACCTACTCCTCGTCCTGGGTTCGGACACCAGCCGCCCATCCCCTCTCACGGCACAGATACCACTTCTGAAAATGGGAGAAGCTGAACAGGACCAGAGCATATTGAAGAGAAATACCCACTTACTGCAACAGGGAGGGAGGGAAATAGCTGTGGCAGCTGACAAAAAAAACCCAACCCACCCATTGTAAGAGATCCGAATGCCAAATGCCACCAGAGGCGTAAGTCCTCTTTTCCCAAGGATTCGAGTCCTGAGAACATCAGGGAGAGGATCTTCACGTATTTCTAATCTGACTAATTGATGCCCTGAAGGCAGTGATGCGAGTTAGCCAGATTCTCATCACACTCCCTTTGGAAAGTCTAAATCAGCATCTTTGATAAGAACAAATTTGATAGACAGTAACACCTTCAAAAGATCAAGTAAAACTTGCTCTTCTGTAAGCAAATCCCCATCAAGCAGACCGGCACCGTCAGCGGTATCTGAAATCCTCAAAAGTTTCACTGTTTGCATACTGAAGACCTCAAACTGCAGTCCTCTGCGCTGCTCTAGACCAAAACGTACAGCAACCTGTTGGAGACATGGGCTGACAGCCAACAGCAGCCGGGCTTAGCAAAACCCAAGCGTTAGTAATGACAGCGGGTAATCAGGGTGGGCTCTACTAGCGCGGACTCCTGTTGCACCCATCGCTGCCTGATCAGAAAAGGAGCAAATCGTTCACAGCAATTATCAGGAGTATCCTCACCGAAAGCGCAGGTGTTGCTGCCCCACCCCAGCTTACTGCAACTTCAACTGCAGCCTTTTGCAAAACTAAACGACGGCTCAACTGGAAAAGCAAGTTGCTACACCATTGGGCTTGCATGATGAGGCAGGGTTGAGTAGTCCAAACCATAGCGTTCAGTGCATCCAGGAGCCTCCTATTTATTGACCAAGAGGGCTGACATCAGGTACCTGCCCTCTCTTGCACAAGAGCATCAAGACAGTTGAATATGCACCTGAAAATACCCTTTCGATGACTTCATCTTTCCCTTTCCCATTAAGTCAAGCCGCAGCTCCCACTCCCAAGAACCAGATGCAGGTCAATACCTCACGAACAACAGGAGTCATTCTCAGTCTAGATTTGTCACCTCTGACAACCAGCCTGTGTTTAGCGCTGGGAAGAGCTTTCACCCACAATGCCAAACGCTTCTGCAGCACGGGAGGACCTCGACCAACCTGGTAGGCGTCCCTACCCGGTCAAGCGACAGCAAGCGATGCCACAGCTACTTTTCCTCTCAGTCCCTCTCAGAGAAGGAACTTGTAGGGCTAGCAGTAAGCTAATGAGTTGCTGGTACGAAGGTATGGTTTAACTAAGCGGACATGACATTTAGTCTTCGCAAAAATAGCATTTTGCCGTCTTACGGGACTGCGCAAGCCATTTCCCAAAATAACAGTCCTACTACGTGCCACGCCTCTACCCTACCAAGAAAGCAAATATCTGCATTTTATATAAGACACCTACCCTCGGAAGACCCTCTGTTTTTCTGGCCCCTTTTGGGCAAAACTGTCCAAAACACATTCAGGAAATAGCATTTTTTTTTTTTCTACTCCAACCATCTTCTTGCAACACATCAGTGAGACTAAGCAAGTCAGATTTCAGAGGGGGTTACTGGGGGGGGGGAGAAAAGGCATTTATCCCAGGAGACACATAATGATGACTTCAAAGTCAAAACAGATTAACGCAACTGCTCTGTATCCAAGACAGCAGCGGTGGTAAAAACTCTGCAGATGTCAGCTTCCACTGGCAAAGAATAAAACTGCTGAAATTATCAGCGTCTCGCTCAGTCGCACACTACACAGCTTCCACCACCACTTTCTCCCACTGCTACGCTCCTCACAAGTCATCTGAAAAGCAATCCGGCCTCTCAGGAGGAAAAAGGAAGAAAGAATGAGAAGTCACGTAAGTAATCGATGACTGCTGGTCCCCGACAGCTTTAACGCGCTGCAAGGCTGCACACGCTCTAGGAGCGGGAGCGCGGCTGGGAGAGGCAAGACATCCACCCAGACCCAGCAGTTACGGCTACGCACCGCGCTCCCCAGCCTGGCCGTAAAACATCTTGCAAATGCCGACATGTAACAGGGAACAGTGACGAAAAGCAGCGGTTCCCTCGGACGCGCCCGCACGGCTTCATCACGCCTGACCCGATTCACAGTTGAAGGAGGAGGATACATAGGAATTCCTTCTGGATGCATGGATATTCCCTCAACAAAGAGTCTAGAACGGACGCGGCGACGCGGAGGTGGAAGCGGTGGGAGGCAGAAAACCATTTTCTCCCGTGTTTTGAAGTAAAAAAAAAAAAACAACAAACAAACCCAAAAAACCTCAAGCACCCGAACCATTTTTGCAATGGGACGTGCATCGCTGCCGTGCGAAGGGCGGCTTCCACTGCAGCCTTCCCTTCCGTGGGGGCCCCCACGGGAGAAGGGGAGGGAGGGTGGTCCCCACGGGGGGGGGAAGCGGTCCCCACGGGGGGG
>VZTV01009522.1:33387-49824 GCA_013400875.1 Anhinga rufa
GCCGCCGCCGCCGCAGACAAACGTGATGTGGAGCGCAGGGAGCGGCCGCTGTCAGTGGCGGGGTCTCTGCGTGTCCCCGGGCAGCCGGCGCATAGCTCTGCCCCCGGCCGAGCCGCGCCGAGCCGAGCCGAGCCGAGCCGAGCCGAGCCGCGCCGAGCCGAGCCGAGCCGCTGCCCTCCCTGCCCTGCCCTGCTCGGGGCGGGGCGCGGGCGGCCGCGGGCAGCGGTGCTGGAGCCGCTGGGCTCCACAGAGTGCCTTGGTCTGTTCAGCCTGGAGAAGAGGGGGCTGAGGGCAGACCTCATGGCGGGCTGCAGCTCCCTCACAAGGGGAGGAGGAGGAGGGGCAGGCGCTGATCTCTTCTCTCTGGTGACCAACGACAGGACCCGAGGGGATGGCAGGGAGATGTGCCAGGGGAGGGGTAGGCTGGGTATTAGGAAAAGGTTCTTCCCCCAGAGGGGGGTGGAGCACTGGAACAGGCTCCCCAGGGAGGCAGTTATGGCACCAAGCCTGGCGATATTCAAGAAGCACTTGGACATCGCCCTCAGAGCCAGGGTGTGAATGTGGGGCTGTCCTGTGCAGGGACAGGAGCTGGACTCGATGGTCCTTGCGGGTCCCTCCGGGCTCAGGCCACTCTGGCTCCGTGAGCCTCGCCTGAGGGCAAGCACCAGTGGGGAGGGAAACCCCAAAATGGCGCTGGCCACCACCGGAGGTTCACCCCAGTGGGAAGGGGAGCCTCGGAGAAAGCATACAAGCCCAGCACCCCACGGCTCAGCCCCACAGCTCAGCCCCACGGCTGCTCATGCTGCAGAGGCCCAGGAGGAGAGCCGGGTTCCCACAGAAGAGGGTCTCAGGAGGGCAGCGGGGCTGTAAGGCACCCGTCGTTCGCTGTAGCCCCTGAATTGAACCTCAAGATCCCTCCCAGTGCTCAGCCATCATTTAAAGCATTAAAAATCCTTCTGGCCTGGCTCCAGCTCCCCACAGACTGAGAGCCCTTTGTGTGCGGTGCTGACACGGCAGCCTGGCCCGCGAAGGCAGGATTGTGCCAGGTTCGGGGGAGAGAGAGGGGACAATGAATGAAGCTCACTGTTTTCCCCCCTGTAATTCGCCAGACCCCAGAGCTCCTCCCAAGGTTGGAGCTGGATGGTCGGTGCCAGCTGCCGGAGCTTCCCACCACCGCTCCAGCGGCTGCTCGTGGGCTTTCCAGCTGCAGTGATGGTGCTTTCCAGCTGCAATGGCCATCCCAGAGCGCTGCTCCTGGCACACCACCCTCCCCGCGGCTCCTCGCCTGCTGGGGTGGAGGCCAGACCCCCAGCTGGCCCAAAACTTTCCACATATAAAATTATGGGTGGCAGCAACCAATGCTCTAAAATAAAAAAAGATCACGAAGCCAAGCTGGGAGTCGAGCAGGGACAGGCAGGAATGTGACCGGAACAGGGAGGGCTTGGGGTTGCTTTCCCTAATGCAGCTAATTCAGGAGGAATTATGGTGCTTCACTGAAAGCTGCCATTTCCAGTTCCCCCCAGTGCTAAGCATTACTTATCCCTGACCTTGAAGCGGCCAGTTCTCCTGGCCGCATTTTGAGAAGTTCTCCTGGCGCCTGCATTTTGGTTGGCCTGAGCACAAGGTATTTATCCCCAGCACAAGGACAGCATCCGTGGCCGCCCCGGCACAGCTCTCGGAAGCTGCCATGAGGGCAACCAGCTCCACCTGACAAACGGGGCTCACTGGGGGAATCCAGCCAGGATGAGGGAAGGCATTGCTTTGCTCCTGTGGGTCTGGGGAGCTGAGTGCTCCCGTCTCTCCGCTCTGATCCCGCTCTCCTGGGTGTATGCGGGTGCAGCTACCCGCAAGAGAGAGCATCCCACGGTGGCTCTGTCAGCCGGAGAAAAGGGGTGAGAGCAACCGCTGGCATGGTAAAGGTTTGGAGGAGATGGACCTGGGCGGGCAGCACGGGTTTTGCAGCTGGGGAGGCAAGGGCCGAGCTGCCCATGGCTGCCCTGGCCAGGCCGCCTGCCCATGCCGGGAGGGAACGCGCAGGGCAGAGCAGGAAGGGGACAGGGGCAGGCGCCCTGCTGCGTGCCCACGCCAAAGCTCCTCAATTAGTTCCCCATCACCCCCATGGGTCTGTCTCATTAAGCAATAAGCTCTTTGCAAAGGCGTTGAAAATATGCTTCAGCATTGCTTTGTCTTACGTGCCCCGTCACAGTCCCAGTAACAACACCCTACGCAAACTAGCAAAGGTTTGTCAGACAGGGCACCCGCCAGCAGAAGTGGCCTGACCCTCCAGCCCTACCACGCGTCATTTCACCCCTAGTTTCCCACCCAGAGATGACCAGTGGCCAGTGCTGGAACTGGAAGGCTGTGGCAAGGTTTTCCATCGTTTCCATCCGTTTTCCCCCGTGCCGTACCCTGCTTTGCCCACGGAGGGTCTCGTCTGGGTGTGGGAGCTGAGCCCCAGCCCCCCGGGGTGTTGAGGGGAGGCGGGCAGGGAGGCGGGCAGGGTGGCCGGCAGGGTGCTGGTGCCTGGCAGAGGGCTGGGAGTGCTCTGGCGCTGGACATGATGCCAGCTGAGGGATTAGGAGAGCTGAACAGACTCCATATCCACAGCATCGCTAGTTAAACGGTCCCAGCAGCTGGGGAAATCCTGGCACTTTGGCTGACAAAGGCAGGGAGATCAAGCCCTCTTTGCAGCTCCATGTTAGGAGTCTCACCCCACAATGATTTTAGTTGCCCACTCCACAGAGCAGCGGCACACTCGTTTTGATCTCAGCGTGTGCAGATGGCTCTCCAGCCCCAGCTCTCTTCAGGCTTCCTGCCCCACTGCCTCAAAGCCAGCCCCGTGTGCCAGCCCTCGAGCTGTCACCGGTGGGTGGAGGCAGGTGGAGGCGTTGGGCTGGCACTGGCGGTGTCAGGGTCCAGGTTCCCCCGTTCAGCAGAGACCCCCCAAGTGATGCCGAGCGGCTGGTCTCTGCAGACAGTGTGGCTGGATGTGAAAGGGGGTGAAGGTGTCCTGCCCCCGACCTGCACTCGCTCCGCTCAGGGAGGAAGCCCACGGTGACGGCACATCCCCACGTCCCGTGTGGCTCATCACTCTGCAAGCCGGGGGGATGCTGCCAGGCAGAGGTGCCCGGGGCTCTGCTGTGCTCTCCCCAGCTCTCCTCACAGAAGGCAAAATGTATTTAAACAGTCTGAGCAAAAGCACTTTCTGGGTGTCTGTGCATGGCCAGCGAGTGGCGCAGCACTTCTCCCCTGCCCCTCACCTTGGAGGAAATGCTGGTTTCACCAGCTTTGCATTAGCTTTCTCAGAATAAACTGTGTTTCCTTGCAATAACCTTTCAGTGACATTGCTGGTGCTTCAGGCATTCAGATCTCAGCTCAGCCCACACCCAAATGCCTGCCTTACATCCCAGCGTTCTACACACCCAGATAAATGTTGCTTCATTTTTACCTGCCCCTGGTCTGGGGGTCCTTAGGACATGCTTGAGTCATGTATCCCAGCTTTTTCTTTTGCAAACGGAGGAGCTGGAACCCCGTTAAAATGGAAGCTGAGGGTATTTCATAGTTACAAGATGTCAGCAGCCAAGAGGTTTAAGAAAAACAGGAGGGAGAGAGGCTTCCAACAAAATCCTTGGAGCTGGCAGCCTTGCGCTTGCACCATGAATAGCTTGTCCTGTGGCTCATCTGCTAACTCTTAACATTCACATGACTTGGCTTTCGCTGCGATTACCTTACCTGCCAGCTAGTCTTAAAAAACCTAGAGAAGTGCAGAGGCATTCCTGCATCAGGCCCCGCAGGAATGTGCCGGGCGCCCCGAGCTGCCTCTGCTGCCCCGCTTAATCACGCGGGGAATTTGTACCCTCTGCCTTCCCTGCCGCCATGCTCGCTCTCAGCAACCTCTTGGAGTATTTGTTGCAGATGGAGCCACGCAGCTCCATACACGCAGCTTTTACCAAAGTTGGTCTGACATAAGGGGTGGCTCTGAAGCTCCCGAAATGCTCCTGGCTCTGGGGACGGGATGGAGTATGAATTCACTTCAGGTAGCAGCCGGTGCTGAAGTGACAGCTAGCACAGGGCTACGGCCGCGACTCAGGGAAGGGGCAGCTGCTCAGCACTGCTCAGATCCATCCTTCAGTTGCCTTTTTCGGGTCTGTATCCAGGACCAGCGACATAGATGGGAGCCCGCAGCTCTCCCTCTCGGTCAGCAGCTGCTGGGGAGCTAAAGCAGTTATTTGCAGCAACCAAGCACCCTGCTCCGCTCTCCCAGTGCACGCACGGCCCGTGCAAGCCACCCTTCCAGGTCCCCATGCAGGTAGGGGCACGGGAAAGCAGAGCAGAGGTTTCTTCCTATTCCTATGGGACTCAGAGCCCAGCCTCAGTCCCTGGCTGTGCCATTACATCCCGCCTGGCACCAGGAGGGAGCCCCGTGTTGCTCTGTGCAGCCTGCTCCGAGCCCACGCCGAGCCGCACGCTGCCCAGACTCCCTTCTCGCCTCAGCGGTTCCTTCTCCCAGGGCAGATGCCGGGGGCAAAATGCCACCACAGCTGCGAGGGGCTCGTGGCCGTGCGTGGAGCAGGGAGGACACACAGCTCCAGGAGAGGCCCTGGGGAGCCACCTGCACCCCAGGCTCCCATGGGCTTCGGTACCCTGGGGAGCCACGCAGGTCCTGGTGCGGAGGACCTGGGGCCACTGTGACCCCAGCAAGCACATTTAGTTCTGCTCCTTTATGCAAATCCTGTGTCTGCTGCCATTTTGGGGGGCCCCAGCGGTGGCCGACAGGGAGGGTGCATTTTCCGCTCCGGGTGCTGTGCCACGATGAGGCTGGGGAGGCCCATTTCCAGCAAGCGTGGGCAGCGTGCCAGGGGAGCGGAGCGTGCTGGGGCGGCTGGGGAGCACCCGCAGGGCTGGGGTGCTGCAGGCGGGATGCTGGGGAAAGGAAAAGAAAGCGGTGACAGGGGAAACAGGTTTATCATCTCTCTGCAGAGCACTGGGGCTCAGCCGCAGGGTTTTTTCTGAGCTATGATTCAAAATCACGCTGGGCTCCTCCATGCAGCCGTCAGCCCAGAGGCAGCCCCATGGCAGGGGTCTGGCAGCCTCGCCGGGCTGGGCATGGGGAGCGGGGACTCCCCAACTTCTGCTTTATCCCCTCTGGCAGGTTGCAAGCTCAGGCGTGGCCACGGCCAGCCGGGAGCAGCCATGTGGGATGCTGCAGGGCTCCGTGCTGTGGCATAGCCCCCCGCAAACCGCAGGGCACCCCTGCACCCGCAGGGGACCCACATGATGCCCAAACCAGGGGAGCAGGGGGGCAGGTGGCACGGCTGCCCTGGGGGAAGCAGAACCGGGGACATGCGTAGGCAGCTGTGTTGCAGGCTGCGCAGGAAGCGCGGGCAGAGCATCTGCAGTGGAGAGGTCGTACCCCACCTCACCCCGACGCTGGCTGTGGGGGCTTGGGAGCAGCCGGGCCCCCAGGGACCCCCAAAGGGCTCAGGTCTGGGGGGCCAGCATGACTCCAGGGATGGATCGAGGAGGCTGCAGGGGCTGGATAGGTGCCCCACGTTCTGCCCTGGGGCTGGGGACCAGCCCAGCAGCGTCACCCCAGACGGGGGCAGGGGTGGGAGCGTTTGGGGGTGCGCTGGGATGGTACGCAGCGCTGACTCAGGCCCGTGCGGGAGGGCTGGTCCCGGCAGTCAGCTGCCCGTGGCCAGCTGCCAAGCCCAGCACCCTGCCATCTGAAAAGCCTTCGTTTTCAGGCAGCAGAAAATCAACATCCTCCTTTCCGAAAGGTCACCTCAGCAGCAATGCAGCAGAGCAAAGCGCAAGGAGAAGGCAGGGAAGGCGACCTACTGAGCCCCCCAGCCCGGCTCTGCGGGGGCCTGGGGCTCTCCCTCCCTGGCCCTGGTGGGATCGAGAGCCCCCCAGAGAGACAGAGCATTTGGCTGGGAAAGAGCCCCTGGGTGCCAACCAGCCCCACAGCAGCCCCCAGGGGAGGGAGGGCAAGGACTAGGAGGCTTGAAGGCTGAACCCCAAGCCCTGCCACCCTGGCCACTGCTGCCCAGGCACTTATCTGGCATCGGGTGCCCCAGACGGGTGCTTGTCCTGCTGCAGGGATGGTGGCACAGCTCTCCAGGCCACTGGGACATTCACTCATGGGAAAGCAGCTGCCAGAAACTACCCGGGGTCAAACTCCTACAGGGCCCCAGAGGGAAAGAAGTTGAAAGTGGTTTTCTGAAAAACCTGCCTGAAAGAGGGGTTTGCAAGGGCGAGGAGCTGGTTCAAAGTGGGGGAAGCAGCTGGTGCCCAAGTAAACACAGAAACCAAAACCTTGCAGCGCCTGAGTGGCTGCTCCCTGGGAGCGGTGACAGTGCAGAGCATTGCCACGGCCCCTGACAGGAGGAACCTGGTTTATATTTGACACCGTGGCTGGAGCGCGCTGCCAGCCTTCACCATCCTGCTGCACTCTTCCTCTCCGCAGTGCCGTGCCCCACCCATGGCAGGTTTGGCAGCATCCAGAAACCAGCTCTGCCTGTCTCCCCTCGCTGCTTCACTTTTCAGACGCTTGGGGAAAAAAAAACCCATCACCCAGCACCCGCATGCCTGGCAGCGTAAGCCACCCAGCGCAGCCCTGTGACGGGCCAGGGTGGGCACAGCCACGCACAGTCCTTCCAGCAGACGCCATCCCCAATGGCATCCCCGGCCCTGCGAACACCGGGACACCCAGGGATGTCCACACCTGAGCTGGACAGTGGCAGCAGCAAGCGCAGCCAAAACCCAACAGCTTTTCTGAAAGATCACTCTCGTGACAAGGCTTGTCGCCTCTGTGCACGCGCAATGAGCAGCTCCCGCGGCACCTCACACCACCCCCTCTTCCTTTGCACCCTGCTGCTCTCAGCCTGTACCCGGTGCCAAGGGTTTCCCAGTGGCAACGGGCATGCCGTGGGGCTAGGGAGAGCTCAGGACAGGGGGCTCGGGTGCTGCAGAGGTGCCAGGACTTTGCGCTGCTCCTAGGTCCCACTTCCCCTTCTGCTCTGCATGTGCCTGGCAGGGGATGGAAACTCTTGGCCTCTGCCAGGCTGAAGGGACCAGGCACAGGAACCCGGGGTGCCTGGTGGGGGAACCCAGCAGAGAGAGGCTGCTCCGGAGCCTCTGGAGGCAGAGGGGCTGCTCAGAAACAGAAATGAGGTGGGCATCGGGTAGGAGGTGACTCAGGCAAATGCTCTGCTGGGAAGCGTCACTGTCCACTCAGTCGCAGCATCGCAGCTGCTTGACGGGATGAGGCCAGGCGGAACAGCCTCATGTGGCACGGTCCGGGAGCCCTTGCAGGCAGACCCCCGGGTTCACGGGGATGCAGCCCAGGCCCAGCGAGGCTGAAGGTCTTCAAGGACGACAGGACATCGCAACGAGGCACGGGTGCCCTCAGGATGAGCCCCCTCCTTGCCCCAGCTCCGGGGAGGCACTGCCATCTGCAGGCAGCAACTCCAGGGCCAGCCCTGGGCCTCTGCCAGCAGCACCGCGACTCCAACCTCTCCCTGCACCAAGCACCACGACCCAAAGAGAGCAGCGACCAACCGCTACGGTCACCCGCACCCAGCAGGGCTGCACCCACAGCTCACTGCTGCGCACCAGGGCAGGGAGCTGCCTCCCCGAGCCCGCAGGTGCTCGCCCAGCCCAGCCTTAAGCAAACTACCGGTTAACACACGGAGAAACCAGCAATGGTTTCCTCTGCTCTGCTCCAAGCAGCCGGATGGGAGCAACCAACCTCACGCCTGGCTGCTCAGGAGGCACAGACAGCCCCAGCAAAGCAATCCCCAGCCTACACCTCCCTCATGCGGAACATCAGCGGCACCTCTGCCCTGTGCTATGGAGGAAAAGGAGCGCTCTGTTTTCAACACAGTGAAGGAGTTGCTTGGAAAGTGCTCCCTGGAGCTCCATGCTGGCCTGTGGGAAAGGAGTCTTCCTTGCCTTCCTCTTTAGGCAAGCGGCATTTGCCGCTCCATGCCTTGTTACTGCTCACACACCCCCTGGTCCCGGCTTGTTCTGCTTCACTTGTGCCCCAGGTCAACAGCATCACCACAAAACTGTCCCCATGAAAGTCTGCCCATGCACTCATGAGGCTCTGCCCACACCGAGGGGCTGCCTGCTCATGTCCAACAGGCAGACAAATGCCAGCAGGGAAAGAGATGGCTGCTATAACTAAAGTAGATTCTCTCTACCAGAAAATGGCAAAGATCATGTTTTTCAACTAGCTCTGCCTCCAAAAAGGAGCCCTTATCCCAGGTGGCTTCAGCTATGGGGCCTTTACCCTCTTGCATCCCTGGAAGGAAAGAAAGCATCCTCCGAGATCATAGAAACAAGACACGGGAAACTCCACACTGCAGAGGGGATTTTTCAGAAGCGTTTATTTCACTGCTGACATTGGGGCTGCAGGAAGCAACTGCTCACCGAGCTGCCCTCCACTGCAGAAACATCGCTCCCCTCAATCACAACAATGGTCGGCGTCTGCTCACCTTTCAGCACCTACATTACACAGACCTACATCACGGGGACATTCACCTGTTAGGGACACCACTTAAAAGGATTAAAAATAATGATGATAATAATAATAAAGCAATCTACAAAGTAACACATGGAGGCATCATGCAACAACCAGATGATTTTAGACTACATGGCAGATTAGGTTTGCTAGGTTTACTGGTGGATGAGCACTAACTGCTTCCCTGCCAGTCCGACACGGTGCCACGCTGGGGAGCGCTCCCAGACAGGACAACAGCTCCCCATTTCCTACCCAGTGGCAGGAAACACTTCCCGGTCACAGTTTATACTTCCAGAGCTACACAAGATTATGTGCTTGTAAAAGGTGCTGGGGAGTTCTGAAACTTCCTTCTGTGACACTGCCTGCTTCCTACCAAGTGGCAGACACTTGAGTGCAGAAGACTGCCTGAGCTGTGGGGTTTCTTTTTTTAAATAAAAACAAAAGCCGCCTGGTAGAAATGTTATTCTTAGCACAGGTGGACCAAAAAAATAATAATAAAAAAATCACATTACACTGGACATATAGAGATTGGCCCATGAGAAAGAAGCTATATGCTATTGCCCCATAATGAGTTTTTCTTCACCTACAGTTTTAACTTCCCAAGTGAGGTAGGGAGAGGGTGACCACGGGAAAAAAAGATGGTGTTTCCAAAGGATTCCACTGTTTTGAAGTTATCCTTTTAATCCCTTCATGCAAAGTTAAAGTGTTCTTTAAGGAAACACTGCCTTTTCTTCACAACAACATTCAGAGTTTTGGTTTTTTGGTTGTTTTGGGTGAGGGAAAGAAGGAGAAAGAAAACAAGCATCCCAGAGACGAAATGCTGGCAGTTTCGACACATTTTGGAAGGAAAGCACAATTACAAAAAGGAAGGAAATAATGTAGTGAATCTGCAGATAGAAGGGAAAAACACAGAGTGCTGACATAGTTTGCACTGTGCCCGCTCCAACAGCACTTGAATTACACACCCTGTTCACGTGAAACATACTGTCATAGACAGCCATCAGGAGAGGGAAAGTGGACACTTACAAACCTGTAGTTTAATTTTGTAGGAATCAGTAATATAGAAGCCTTTCATTACCCCTCCTAGTACTAGACAGAATGTATTTTAAGGCATAATTTAATATCCATTTCTTCCTAAAGCAATTTAAAGTGTAACAAGCCAAGATGTCAGACACAGAAAACTCAACAACAGCTATTCTGACAGAGGTGAAAGCTATTATATGTACAGTGCAGTATTTGCCTTCAAATGGGGGAGTCTTGTCTTTAAAAAAGAAAAAAGGAAAAATAACTGCAGACCCAGATTCTAAAAAAGCAAACATTGCCAACACAAGGAATGTTCATTAGAGTCCAGTTCCCACTAGAGCTACTCAACAGGCGGACGTACAACGTGATTATGCTAAACCGCACTGACTGACTGTTCCCAGAGCACACCCCCGGGAGGGGGGCAGAACCGTGGGAGGCCAAACTCTGCAGTACCCTAGTGCAAACTGCCTCAGAGGAAAAGCCTGTAGTCAACAAGCCTTTACACCTATTGTTAGGCTTCACTAAGAGATGGAGTAGTCAGGTGTTGCCTAACAATTTCAGGACACTCCCATAAAGGTGATGGTCCTGTGTGGATTCTAATGCACATCCCCCGTGAACAGTGTCCTGCACACATACACCTGCCAGGCTACCGGCTTTCCCTCTTCCATGGCTGCGACCGGCTCACAGCCACCAGAATCTCACATAGACAATCAGCATGATAAAAAAGACAGCTACGGCCGCAAGTTTGGCGTAAGTGGAACGCATGTTCAGGTACTTGGCGTCCTGACGGTACTTCTTGGACAAACTGGACAAGTTGTTGGCCTTGGAATCAAGAGCTGTTAAAGGGAAAGGGGAGAGAAGTTAATCAAGATTAACCCTACCAGATGTTCCCCAAATGTTACATTAACTGTACAGGTTTCTCTAGAGCAGCTGGAAGCGCAGCAGTTTCACAGGGCAGCATGCCGTGTGTCTATCTGCAGTGCTCTAGTACTTGTCCTGCTGGGATGAGAGCCACCCAAGCTGGTGAGACGCTGGTCTTGCCCAAAAGCAGCACTGGTAGCTGCCAGGTGCTTCAGAATGCAACCGATCCAACTGAAACACCCATCAAGTCTGTTGCTTTTCTCAGGAGGCTCAGGGATCAGCAAGCCTTTCCCACCGGTATGCTCTACCCACCCAGCTGACCAAGGGGACAAATATCAGCCATTCCCTGTACCTGAAAGTGCTTCTCCTCGCTGCAAGACTTCCTCAATGTTGGCCACCATAATCCTCTGCACATCTTGCAGCTCTGTGTTAATGGAGCCCAGGTTCCTCCTCGCCCGGCTATCGATGTAGAGCTTCTTGGTTTTCTGGATGTAAGTATCTGGAACAAGAGGGGGCTTCAGAGGGAATCTCGCCTAATACAGAGCAGCCCGGCTGCCGAAGGAGTGGGAGCATTGCTGAGACAGCCAGCAGACTGCATGCAAATATTCACTGAGGAAGGCCAAGAGACTTAAAGCAGGAAATCTGAATCAAAGGACATTTACCATGTCCCTACCACTTCTCTATTCTCTTGCTCAGAAACACCCATTTCTCTAGTGCCAAGAAGAGGCTGAACTGCCAATTCCATAGGCCAAGCTGGAGAGGATCCTGTGGCTGCTGCTTGCGCCTCCCCCCCAGAAGAAATTTCCTAACTAGCTACAGGGAGAGGCACCTCACCGAATTCAATGAAGGAATAGGGCCTGGAGACCGTCGGCACCTTCTTGCCATGCTGCTCATCAAACTCCGAATGCAAGTCTTCCAGATATGCAAAGGCCAGTTTCTTGGGGAATGCAGCTTCACACAGGACCAGGTAACACACTCCTTTCTCAATGATGTAGCTAGAAGAACAGCAGACAGAGCCTTAATCAATCAGTTTTGAACCTATCCTATCAAACACCACCCTGCATACCTTTATTCCCATGAGGCAATGAAAACTGGGTACAGGGACTTCCAGTTTGCCATGTCTGGATCAGGTGTAAACCTTTCTACAAAGTAATGGCTTCTTTTTTCTTTACCCAAAATAAATTTTCTTGTAGCCTCAGACCCTATACCTGTGCCCTGAACTTTGACTTCACTGGAACAAAAGTTGGCCTGTGAGTATCATTAGCTTAACAAAATACCAGCAACAAAAGAATTATAATTTTGGAGTAAAAAAGGGAGGACACCTTCCCTCCCTCCTGTAGTCAGAAGGAGGGGAGCACAAGAAAGTTTGCCAGCAGAGGGGAAGGTGGCCAACACGGCTCTCGGACAACACAGCACAGCCAAGTACCCAAGGCCCACAAACAGGAAGCTCTGCCCTGAGATCAGGACACACAAAAGAATTCGGTCTCAGTGTGCTCAAAAGCCACCCATTGACTGCCAGCTCCCGCTTTCTGTTTTGGAGAGCTGGGTATCCCTTTCCCCTCAACCCCAGCCCATCAGTGGGGTGTGGCTCTTCACATGCATGACCTCAAAGGCAGCTGGGGAAAATATCGGTGCTAGATGGGTTCTGGTGGCTTCCCCTGCAGGTTTGCCATGGGTAAGTATGACTGTGCTACCAGCTCTTTGGCTGCGATGTTAGGAGCTCCAAAACGTATGTTGGGAAAGGAGCAGCTCTTGCTGTGCAACGCTGTTTGGTTTGCTCCACAGCAAAGAGAGGTCCTCTTCTCCTCCTCCCACCACCCCATCCCCATTGCATCTAATTTGTATTTGTTTGCAGAGGTTTAGTGCTGACCTTGTTTCAGTGTGAGCTCCAGCTCCTCTGCCAGCACTGAGAACAGGGGCCTTTCATTATAATTCAGCTAAAAAGCCTACTGAAATAAGGGATAGATAGAACCAATCTTGAGATTATCTAGGTTATTTCAGCTTTGCTACAACCGTCTGCTGCTGCACATTCCCAACTACATTTTCCTCCTCATTTTAGCCAATAGAAACATAAAGGCAACAATACTTCCACCAAAACCAAGGGAGAAGAGATGGTAGATAGCCCTGCATACACTTGTGAACATTCATCTATATTTTTCAGGGTGGAACTGAAATGCTACTTTTATGTACCTTCCTTTGACTCTCTGCGTAATGCCATTATGTAGCAGTCTAGTTAGCATAAAGATTAACAGTGAATTAAAGAACTGGCTCAGTCACGAGGGCACTGTAATTAAATAAGTAGCTTAAAATTTTGTTAATAGCTGCATCAGGCTTACCAAACAACTTCCCCATCACACTGTTTTTCCAGTTACCCCAACAGGTCCAAGTCCTTTGAATTAACCATCCTCAGCTTGTTTCTGGGCTCAGGAGGATCCACTTCTGCCTCTGTATGGCCTGTGTGTGAATCCCACCAGCCTTCAAGTAACGACCGATCCACCCCAACCAGAAGCACAAAACTCCAGTTATTATAATCCATTCCACAAGCACGTCCCCACGAGCCCAAGCTTTTATTCCTGCTTATGTCCCTCAGCTTGGACTGCATCAGCACGTAAGACTAATCCTACAGGACGTCATGCCTCTGTTCTTCCCTTACCCTTGGAGACCTGCTTGACAGCTTGGAGCTCCTACAAATCATCACCTGGAGCTTGATTTAGTCACTGTCATGTACAGCAATATTTGAAAAAGTCTTTTGAAATAAGCAAAACTGGTGTCAGATAGGAATTCTGTCAGTGTTCCTTGAGAGCCAGGGCAGCAAACGCAAGATGAGAGCAGTCTGAAGAACATTCCCCACCGGTATGGCTCTGCTGTCTCTGCTCGGGCCAGCTGGTCCCACCTGGAGCTCTTCAGCTGTATTTCCTGCTTGCTTTTCCCCTGATGTGATATTAGATGTGTTGGATTTAAAGTTGATCTGTCAGCACCACAGCGAGCAAGCACACCTCATCCTGTCCCAGACCTGGACAATTTTGCCAACCTCAGAGCAGAGCTCCTGCACAGCTGGGCTCCTCGTTTTCACACTTCATGCGTGCCTCCGAGCTTTAGCGCAGCACCCGATCCTGCCGGATGCTCGGCAGCATATGCACACGAGGGGCGGACGCCGCCCTTTGCCGCTGCTATACTTCCGCACTCTGGATTTCTGCATGCTGAGTAGAGCCAGTAGGTTTCTTATAATTATCTTGGATCATTTTGATAGAAAAAAAAGCTTTATCCTCGTAACAGTGGCAAAGGCCAAGGGTTGTTTTCAACATGACAGCTTAAGAGCCAGTTCAGCCACTCATCAGCCAAAGGTCAACTACTGGCTGACAGCAGAGCAGACTCCAGCGGCGTTTCTGTACCCGCACAGCCATGTGCGCCGAGTGCTGTAGCTGAAAGGGTGACATAGCTTTTGGAGCAGAAGCCTAAGCATTGCATTTGACAGAAATCACTTCAGCAGCTGTAGTTTAAGCTTCACATTTCAGCAAGACTAGACTCTTCTCTGAATTGCTCAAGCTAAAAACGTTCAACGCCACCTCAGCAAGTTCAGCAATATCCTTGGCCACACTTTAACTCTCACACCACAAAATGCTCTACCCTGGTTTGTGCTGCCCTCCGCAGTCAGAGCTCCGATTTGACAGAAAAAATGGTGAGCTGTGTTAACGAGCAGCACGGTCAGCAGTCAGCATTGTTTTAGACTAAATCTCAAAGTCCCCTGTTTGCTCCCCTTCCTGTACTGTTATCACAGGAAGTTTTCTGATCTGAAAGTATTATTTTCAGAGAGGTCCTGCCTTAATGCCCCACCTTAAAGCAGGCAGCAGTTGAGTGCTTTGCAGCAGCAGCTGTCAATTGCCTGCGGACACTGCCTAGGGACTAACTCGGTACAGGAGGGGAAACCCTCCTTTCCCCGCCTGTCCGCCAGCCAGGTAACCTGGCTGTTTCTTTGAGGCAGCTGTCAAAACGTGAGCTTGCCCACATCCTCCTGCCCCGTCGGGACTGGTGACATTTCAGCCACCCTCCAGAGGCTTCCATTTCCTGGGCACTGCAAGTGGCGCAGCCCTCCCAGACACGGCTCTGCTTGCGTCATGGAAGCAACACAAGAAGGGATTTCCTAGGATCTACAGAGACTCTTTCCCAAGGTTTCACTGCCAGTCAGAGCTACACCCGTGCAGTGCCATAAAATGAGTGTTTTTAAATTCTGGTAAGTTTTAACTTCTAGAAAGAAGTCAATGCAGAACAGCACTTTACAGTTAACTCTGGCAACAACACCCAAATCTGACAGGGGACAGGGACGGCCAGGCTATTTTAATCAGGGCCACCCTCTGACCACTACAACTCCCTGTCAAAGGCAACCAGAAGCCAAGAGAAAAAAAAAAAAACCACAAAAAAAAACAAAAACTCTTGCCACAGTTATCCTACATAAACCAACTACA
Organism: Anhinga rufa; assembly: GCA_013400875.1. NCBI lineage: Eukaryota > Metazoa > Chordata > Aves > Suliformes > Anhingidae > Anhinga > Anhinga rufa. The sequence goes on from VZTV01009522.1 coordinate 48,262, forward strand.
AGGAAAATTGCCCTGAGAACCTCACTGCTTTTGCCAAAGATTGCCCTTCCAAGAAACACCTGCTCCTGTCTTTTCATGTTGCTGAATCTCTGAAGAAAGGGACAGGGCAGGAGATTTGCTACAGGACCCTTGTTACAGAAGCAGAGACCTAAAGCCCGCCTTGCCCTGCATTCAAAGGCCATCCTCCCGCTCACGCAGCTGTAAACATGCACCCGGTCACCAGGGCTTGGGAATCGAGAGGGACCCCGCTGCTGGCAGCGCGGCAGAAGCGGCGCCAAGCGCAGGAAATCTTGGTGCATTGCCGGCAACACCGCGCAACTGTGCCTTGGTGACCTCACGTGGCACCTGATCTCACAGAATTATTTCTGTTATCAGCATAATTCCAATTCTTGACGAGATCTTGGCCTGGATTAAGTTCCCAAGCATTATTCTGCTAGGTAATTACACATCAGGTAAAGAAGCATTCCCGTTCTCAAACATCAGCTTGCTCTCCTGCTTTCCACTGACTGTCAGTTCTTCCTCTGTTTACTTGTTTTTCTGGTTCCCTTGCTATTGATCAGGTGTAAGGATGTCTGACCTGCACTCTCTCTAAGTTTTCATTACTTTATGTTCAGGTTCCCTTGCTAGTGTGCTACTGGAGAAAGCCAAAAGCGCTTTTAAGGTGAGAGCTTCCAAACAGTTTAGGAAACCAATTAAATACACCTAACACATTTGGCAACAATAAGACTGAATCTCCAAGATGAGATAAAAAGGTTTGTCAGATATTAAGGAAATAATAATAAAAAATCAGAGACGCTCCACGTGCTTCTACACATGAAGCCAATGCATGGAAAGGTACGCTCTCATGGGACATGCAGAGAGGAGAATCTTGTGCCAGAGGAGCTCACAGCGGTGCTGCCAGCCTGGTTCTGCCAAGGACGCTGTTTTTCAAGCGTACAAAACACAGAGGTACGGAAAACGCACTGAAGGTATCTCAGAGGGTGCAAACAAACAGGAAAAGCTTAGAGGGAACAGAAGCAGCGTCGTCTTCAGCAAAGGCAGAACTATGAGCCCGTCTGAAAAACGAGTGCCAGGCGGCGGTGCGGAGAAGTCACAACCCACACGCTCCCCCCCTTGAGCGGCGATTACCCTTCGGCTCGCAGGGCGGGTAGCTCGGTAACTCGCCCTCTCTCAGGCAGCCCGGTCTCTAACAGACCCTCACGCTGGCCCAGAGGGGCCCTCGCTTGTCGCCGCGGTGGCAGAAGGCTGGGAACGCGCGTCCCCCCCGACGCCTGCAGGTACTTACTGGAAAGCCATGGCTCCCGCTTCCAGGGTGCACCTCGTGGGGGACTGCTCGTTCAGCTTGCGGAAGAGCTGCTTGGCTTGGCTCTGGTACTGCTGCAGATCGCGGCCTGACTGAGGAGGGAGCGCGGGCCGTTAGCGGCGGCTGCGGCCGGACAGAGCCGCCGCCCGCAGGCGGGGGCCCGGAGAGCTGCGCCCCCGGCACCGCGAAGGCGGCTCTGCGGGCGGGGCTGCGAGGAGCCGCCGCCGCGCCTCACCGACACGCACCGGGCCGGACACCCC
>VZTV01009522.1:50013-92513 GCA_013400875.1 Anhinga rufa
GGCGGCCCGGTGGGCGCGCGCCAGGCCGGCAGCCATGGCGGCGGCGGCGGAGCGGAGCCGCCTCAGCTTCCCGGGCGGCGCCGGGGCCCTGGGGCGGCCGGTGCCTATGAACCTCTTCGCTACGTGGGAGATCGACGGTTCCAGCCCGAGCTGCGTCCCCAGGTAACGGTGGGCGAGCCCTTCCCCTCACAGCGGGCGACCCACCGGGCGTCCCGCGGCTGGGTCCTCCGTGGGTCGGAGGCCCGCGCCCCGCCGCGAAACCCCCGGGGGCCGCTTCCTCACCCCCCCTTTCCCCTCAGCTTTGCAGTCCTTCCCTCAGTTTTAGGGTCCCTTTCCTCCATTTTGGGGTGTGTCCCCCCTACTGCCACAGCGATGGGCAGGGCTCCTGCTACCCCTTCGATAGGTTTTGGGCCGGGCGAGGGGCGCAAGGACTGTGCGAAAGCACCGCCTGGCCCTACAAAGGGAGGGGGTGCCACCTTCTGCACCAGGCTGTCCTATGGCCCCCCGTGCATTTGAGTGCCCCCCCCAGCCTGGCTCGGGGCATGTGTCGGTGGCAGGTTTCGGGGTGTCCGGCTCCTTCCCGCACCGGGTTGCGCTCCCCGTGCCCCTCCGTCCCGTGCGGGGTGTCCCATCAACGGGGCCCTTGCCCGGTAGATGCCCCAGGTCACCTGTCTCGGGGTGGGCATCGCTTTCTCTTCTGCTGGGTTTTCACCCGCTCCCGGTCTCAAATCTTTCCCCGCCTCTGGTGTGTGCGTACAAACACAGGGATGCATCCCTGCCTGCGCTTTTTTTAGCTCACATGGGAGGGATCCCTTTTAGCTTTTATAAAACTTGCGTTTTTCAAGTCCGGCTTTAACAGAATGCCTTTGAGGATTTAAACACGCCGAAGGTGAATCTTTGAAGCGCTCCTCTCTCCCTCTTTATTTTTTTTAATGGAGATGCAGCAAGCGAGCAAAAAGGGAACAGTCATCGAGCTGACCTCGCAGGAATGTAAAGCTTTACAAACCCCCCAAATCCCTCTGTCTTTTGCGCCATCCAGATAGCAGGTTGGACTTGGCAGCAGTGCTCCTGCCTTGCAGGGCTAGCAGCCTGCTCGTGGGACTAGTAACTACCTTAGCTTAAACGTTACCCACAGTCGTAGTGCTTTGACATCATGGGCAGGAAGATGGCAAGATGGGGTAGAAGAAAACCTGAGTCCTGCGCTTGCAGATGGTCTTGGTTTATAACAGCTTATCTGAGCTGACAGCACCTTGGAGTATGTGTTGGGCGGCAAGTTTCTCTGCTTGTGTCTTGTTTAGCTTTTCTTCTCTGAGGCGGGAGGTCTTGGAAGGGGAATAGCACCAAGAGGAACGTGCCCCTCTTCAAGGAGTCCCTCTGTTGTGGAAGGATTTGCCTGTATGGGAGGAGCCAGAGAAGCAGTTGGTGCACTGTTCATTTTTGCACTGGATCCCAGTGGGGTTTGCATCGACCCTGGTGGTGTACAGAGGACACGGGAGCCCTCTTGTAATGCCATTTTGAAAACTGTTCTCTCCATTGTACCCTCGACTACAGGAAGGCAGTTGGGTTTCCAACTCATCCAACCTCATAACAGTGCCTGTTAAACTGAAATAAAAAACCCAAATGTCTGTCGCTGTCAAGGACTTTTAGTTCTGCATTATCATTTATGCTGATACTTGCAGATCTGAAAACGAGCTCACAACATAGTTTGCTTCTTTGCAAAGCCATAGGTGACCAGAAAATGCAGTGTAAGGACACTGGCCTTGCCTTGGTGCGGTAGGGCATGGGGGTGCATCTACACAGGACTCAGCATTTAGGGTGGGTCCTGGGTGCGTGAATTGGGTTGGGCAGGTGGGCAGCAGATTGTAGGCAGCTGGTTGAGGTGTCTGGAGGAATCTGGGTGAGGCAAAGGATGTGTGGGTATCTGGGTAGGTGGGGCAGAGCTGGGGCTTGAAGGAGAAATTTTGGAGTCACTGAAGCAAGCTGTGAAGCAGGGGCTAGTGGAAGCGCTCACGTTGTGGGGCATGAGGCAACGATGGGAGGGCTGGGGCAATTGGGACCTTCTAGGAACATAGCTTTTTTTTTTTATGAGGGAGTTTGTGTGTAGCAGTGGGTCCCTCTGGTTTCGGCCCTGTTGTTGCCATCGCCTTTGCTTGCTGTTCTTGGGTGCCCTTTTCTCCTAGAGCCTGAGGGGGTAACGGGAGATCCAGCTGCTGCATCTGCTGCTACTTTTGCAATGAGCAGGTTTTTCCACAGCCCCACTGGACGTGGGCTGCCCCACACGGGCTGGGCAAGCATGCGAGGGCTATGTATGGGGTGCAACGCGTGGCAGGTCTGCAGTTGTAGCTGTGGGTGCCAAGTGTTTTTTGTTAATCTGAAATGAAGCCAGGAGCAGCTGAGGTTGCAGCTCCTGCAGTGGTGTTAGTCTGATTGCACGGTAAGGTGTGTGCTGCGCTGCTTGTGCTGGGCAGCCAGTGAATTCTGTAGCAGCAGCTGGGGTGCAGAGGCCTGATGCTTAATTCTGCTGTTTCTCATCATTTAACATCGTGTCTTGTGATGCTACATCAGGTCTATGCTTTGCATTTCATTACAGGCTTTGCAGCAAACCTCTCTGTCAGAGAAGGCAGGAGTTTGAAAACCTTTAAGTTATACTATTGCCTCTGTATTTTAAGTTCATACCGTAATGATTTTTCCTGTGCACAATGGCATTTAAGAGTCTTGTGTTAAAGCAAGAGAGAATGGAATGAAAACTGTTCTGCAGGATAAACTATTCAAAATGAGCTTGTTGTTCAAGCAGGCATCTGCGGGGACATGAAAGGAGGATGTGGAGGAGAGTGGACTTTGGTGTGTGGTCAAGTACCGTGGAACTGCCTTGGTCTCTTCCGAGATTTCCACCAGTTACAAGTTCCCCTCTGGGTTCCTGTTGACAGGACAGGCCTTCCCAGCTGAGAAGAGGCTTGAACTTGGCAGAAAGTCAGAGGATTCGTGGAACAGGGGGCATGTGTTTGGGGAGGGAGTGTTGCTTCCTTCCCTTTTCTTTTTGGTACCATAAATCCTACCCCATTTCTAAACCATTTCTCCAGTAGTAAGCTGGAGCGGGAGGGGCTGGGTGGAAGCAGTGCCTGGAGCAGGCTGTGCTTGCGTTGCCCTAAATTGTGTGGGTGGGTGTTGAGGTGGAGGGCCTCGCGCGGATGTGGTGTATGCTTCCCAGATGATGGCTGAGAACTAGGCTGTGGGAGGAAGATTGCTAAAGCACTGCTCTTCAACATGCTCCTCTTTGGTGGGTGATTTACTGAAAGTCCGTTCAGGGTGGTGGGGGGGGTGTCAGTAAATCCTGGAAGGCTGCCTTGGTGCCTCTGTAGAGCTTCCTTGTGTGAAAAGGCTGTGTCTAAACTTAAGGAAGAATAATGGTGAAGAACCATAGCGTTGTTCTGAGTGAAACACAAGGTTAGGTGGTGTTTTGCACTTGTGCTGGTCTCCCTTTCTCTTCTGCCATTCACTGAAATGATTTTCTGACTTCTTTCTTCAGCATATGTAGCTTCTGGGGGTTTTGACCGACCGCAGTGCTTCTGAAATGCAAGTACTTTCTTTTAGTCATCCCAGAAACGTGACTCAAACTGTGTCACTATCTGGGTGTAACTGCTACATACCAGAAGGGAGAGATGCCTACCTTTTTCTGCCGTTTCTTTCTTCTATGCATTGAAATATTCTTTGTGGAAGGTTACACTACATGAAGCTCTCCCTACCACCTGTAAAAATGGAGAGCGGTCTTCTTGCTGCATGACTGAGAGAATAAAAACTTTTCCCTCTGTTTACTCATACTGAAAAGTAAATATTATTGGGGGGGGTAGGGTTGTGTTTTTTCTTTTTTTCTTTCTTTCCAATCTCTTGATGAGGCTGTGGGTGTGAATGGCGGGATGGAGCACCGTCCTGTTTTGAAGGAGCCTCAAGAGGAGACAGCAGTATGGGGAGGCTGTCTAGTGCGGGAAAGCTTTGTTGGAAGGGGGTCTGCTGGAGCAAGAGAAGGTGAGGGTCAGTACTCCCATTCAGAATGGGTTTTGGTTTAGGCTACTGCCGTAATTGTCACATACTTGGAAAAGTTCCTGCTAAACTTTGAACTGGGAAGTGAAGTTGAGTGTATTGAGAAGAAACTGTACATGGAGCAGAAGCAACCAGGTGTCCCTTGGAAGGAAGCTGTGGAGCAGACCTGGGAAAAGACAATGCTGGAGATCTGAGGCTGTTTAGTGGGCACTGCCTGAGCATTTCACATGCCAGCTTGCCTCTGTAGCTTGCCTACTGGGTGAGGAAACATGAAGGGAATCTGCACGCATCCCCTGGACTCAAACAGGAGGTTGCTGGTGCAGAGACGTTACTGCTCAGTGTGCTGTGGGATCACCTCGCAGCACTGGACTTTGACATCAGCCCTGGTGTGGACATCCCCAGGGGCAATGGAAACTGATTGGGATGAGGCTGTGAATTTACAGCAGCTGAGTGGATCCTAACAGTTTGCTCATGCCCCAGGCTATGTGCTCCTTTCCCTGTGCCAGTTCCCATCTTCTGATCTGTGTCTCCCTTGGTTTCCTGTAGGTTAATGAGTTGCATTGGTTTGCAGAGGGGTCTGTGGGCATGTGAAGGTAACAGCAGGGGCATGTGACTAGGAGGGACATAGTGAGGATGGCTGGGGCACAGAGCCGCTCCAGCAAGCTGCATGTTTGCACCCCTACATAGTGTTAATTGCCTCTCCCAGCCGAGTGTCGAGGGGGTTGTGACATATGTGAAGTCCAGAGCTGGCTGTTCTCCGCGAGGGTTTGCTGTAAATGCACTCAGAAGGGAGAGGCTTCGCCTCTTGGTATGAAGGATACGGTGCCTATGCTGGGAATGGGGACTTCGCTTGGCCAGTCAGGGCGTGTTCTGGCCTGGCTCGAGCAGCGGCAACCATGTGCCCTATCAGCAGAGAAAGGTGGACAACTTGCTAGAGTAATTATTATGATCAGGTGATGCTACATAATTAAAAATGCTGTTTAATTCAGGCAGGGAGAGATGTTAATTTAAATGTATCTTAACCTCCTGATCTGTTGGTATCCTGACATTTAGGAGAGAACTCTTGTTTGTTAGGATGACTGCTGGCACGTTCGTTTGGAGCTGACTGTAGATTTTTGGTACATTTGGAACTAGGAAAATGTCTAATTACTCAGATGACTAGGTACGTTTCAGAAGTGCTTAGTTGGAGGCTTTGTTTTGACTTTGTTTGAATAGCATGGAATGCCTAACATTTTACACCGAAGCGAATTGAATACAAATGAGCGCACAGGATGGGCTTAAAAAAAAAAAATCACTAAGGCGATGTTGAATATTTGAGATGCATGACAAAAAGCATCCATAACTGAGCAATGGAGACAAAATGCTTGGGGTAAAGCACAGTGGCCAACCCCTTTGTTCTTAGAGCCAGGAGATCCTATTTCTCCTAGTCTTTGTGGAAGAGATCAAGACCAAAATAACATTACTTCAGGCAAGATCAAGTGATCCCTTAATACTCCCCATGTAAATCCTATCGCAGCAGTTACTAAGTTTGTCGCGTTGTACGATACTACTGAATGTAATTTGGACTCTCGTATTCAGTGGAAAAAATTTTCTGTCTAGAGGCTGAGTGGTTTGTTGGACTCAAACTTCCAGTTAGACCTATTTTGAGTTGTCTTTTAGCTGACGTAAGGTGAAGGCTGCTGCTGTCAAGAACAGTTCTGAAAAAGTCTTAACATCTCAAAGGTGCTAGCAAAAGGTCTCTGCATAGGGCTGCGCCCAGTTTTCATCAGGGCGCTTTGTACATGCCCGGTGTGGAAGGGCATTGCGAGTGCGAGGGAAGGGCTGCTCTTTCGAAGGGCCTCTTTCCTTGCCTTCCACCTAGTGAAGGTGCCCGCGGGACCTTCCCCTCGCGTACCCTGGACAGTCTGGCCCGTGCTCCTTCAGCCCTGCGTGGCAGGAGGCAACCCTGCAGCTGCTTGTCCAGGAAATAAAAGCTCTGTCGAATGGAGCTGTTGATACTCCACCTTTCATCAGCTCTGAGCCTGCGGATGATTTCTGTGGCAAGCTTGTGGCTGTATCAAATTAGCTATGAAATGATTTGCATAATAGATTAATCAACCAGCAATAAAACATCCCTCTTCTGCCAAGAAAAGAAAAGCAACAACTCAGCTGTTACAAGAGGCCATTATGTTCCTTGCAACCCTTAATCTTTCTTTTTCCAAGAGCACTTCATGTTTTGGCCTCACGCAGGAAGCTGGCCTGCTCACTGGCTTTATTTGTGTCACATCTTGGCAGCTTTTTCCAATTCTTTTGGGCCAAATTTTGCCACCGTTATGGTGACCTTCTAGGGAGGGTACTTCCTATGGAATTGGTGGCTGGCTGCCAAACGACTCTGTATTGCCAGGTCCTCCATTAGCCTTTGCCTTTCCATTGGCTTACTGAAGAGAGTGAAATTCCTCTGGGCCCCTCGTGCCCCTTCAGAACTGCCCCATTTCCCCAGGAAGTTGGGGAGCAGGAGTACAATGGGGAGTGGGGAGCCTCAGAGGGTATGTAACTGTGAGTGGGCAGGAAACGGTCACTGTATTTTATTTTTCCTGTGTTTCTACCTCACTGTAAGCCAGCTGTATGACTTTCCTAACCTGTATGGGCCTCCTGTGGCTCCAGACATGACATCTGTGTCCTTGCTTGGTCGAAGAACGTCATCTCCTAAGCAGTGCTGGGGTGTTTTAGTCCAAATGGATCCTTCCTTGCAGATGATAAGAGGCTTAACTGCCTAATTGAATGTGATAGTGTGAAGCTCCTCTCATGGTGAGGTTTAATTGGATTATAGTACTGTACAGTGATGTGGAGGCTTGCAGGGCATGCAGCCAGCTTCACAAGGAGAGAGTGAATCCTTGCTAATCACTCATTTGTTTAAAACAACAAATTGCCTAGAGAGCTTTGGGCATATTGCAGCCAGTAGCCAGGGAGGAGGAATTCCTCAAAAACGAGAGTCATTGATGAGTGCTGCACATGCAGACGCTGTCCTTGGGTCAGTGCAACGGTAGCAGAGGGTCTGCAGATCTGCCTGGTGAGCCCAAGCCTGGGGAAAGGAGGAGATGTGCTCCTTGCGCTTGGAAAAGTAGATGTGTGGGCTCTCGTTGCATGCTGGAGTCGGGAACCCGTTTCCTCCTCTAGAATCACTTCAGCCTTTCCTGCAGTGCTTTGTGTGGCTGTGTCACTTGTCACAAACTGTGCCTTGCTTCTGAGGTGGCCAGCTTGTTCCTTCTCATCTAGCAGCTGCAAGCCTGAAGGCCAGTCTGGCTTCAAGTGCTGTTTCTTGCAGGGCAGTTACTATTTTTGACCAGGAGCTCAAATGCCAGTGTTGGATCTCCCTGCCCTGGTGGGAAAGCAATCTAATTTTTAAAATGTGCAGCAAAAATAAAAATCAGAGCAGCTTATATGCTGTGAAGTTTGCTTGGTAGAGGCTCTCGTGCATATAAACTGGAGCTGGGGTCTGCAAACCAAAGTGTGCTGTTGCTTGCCTGGCTTTGGGGTGGTGCGTGGTGGCTGCTGCACCTGTGCAGCTCCTGGAGGCTTTGTGGAAGTCGCTGTCTGCCTGAGCTGCAGAGTGGCTGTTCTTGGAAGTTTTTGCACTAATAGCAAGTGTTTGGTTTATTGATATTTCAAAAGAGTTTGAAATCTGCATCATCGCTTAGATCTTATTTCAGTAGAGTTGTCAAGGAAAATAGCATTTGTTCTCCTGGAAGCAGGCAGATTAGCATAAAATATCAACTTTGATGTTGTGCACAGTGTGCTCCTCATCCATAGACTCTGCTGGTTTGGAGAGTTAACTGCTTCTCTTTTCGACTTTTCAACATGCATGAAATGCCCCCAAGGACTGTGTGCACCATTTGGGCAGGGAGCAACAGCACTAGGACATTGGGAGGTTTCGATCAATTCACCCTGTTCCCTGCAGCAGCTTGTCTGAACTGTGTTAAAGTGAAATACATAAACGTGATCACTTTGCAGTTGCTGGGAGGCGGTAGTGTAACCACCTTCTCCCCTCTAGAGACAAGTGCTCCAAGATGTATAGGACATGCCTCAAGCTGTAGTTTGGTCTAAAGATAAAACAACTCCCCTCTCCTGCTGGTTCACCTTTTGGGGCAGTCAGGTGCTCTGGAGCTTGTAGGAGGTAAGTGGAAGAGAGTAGGGAAGAGGGAACACTGGTGTTTAACCAAAACCTGCAGAGCCTGCAGGTCCTCCTGGGCCTTGGGGAGGTAGTTTCTTCTGTTCTAAAAAGAAAAAAAGAGGAACAAACCTGGTGATCCAGGATGGATTTCTTTAAGTGATGTTGGCAAGAGGTGGAAGTTTGAAGTGTGAGGCTGTAAAAGAGGGAGGGATCAAGTGTGTGCCTGCGTGCAGGGTGAAGGAAGACACATTTTCACAGTTCAGAAAATATTTTGCTGTTAAAAATCTTCTGAAGAAAGACACTGTCTCTTTCCATGAGATCCCTTTGCTCTGTTAGGCTTGACTGTTCAAAAATCCTTCCCTGCTTCTTTTATTTTTCTACAAAGTCACCATAGTGTGAGGGCTTGGAGGTGCTCCTCACTGCTGGTAAGTAAATGTCATGTGCAGGAGAGAGATTTCTAAAGGGATCTTCACCTGTGCAAGGAAACACATGGAGAGCTGCAAACTGGAGATGTGGGAAAACCATGGAGCTCATAGTGTGGTTCTGGTCTGTGTTTCAAGGGTTTCTAGTGCAGGGCTCATTAATGGGCAAACTGAGCAGCAGCTTGCGCATGCACTTGTCTGAGATGCGTTTCCCAACAGGCACTAGGGCCAGATCTAGATATAGAGCAGAGAATAACCCCCATCAAGAGATTCTTAGGAAGCCTTATCTATATATAGTCTGTATAAGTCTGTATCCCCTTTCTGCTGAGAGGACAGTTTCTGCCTGGGGAACATGGTTAATGCAGATATACCCCAGCTTCTGAGAACCGGGAAAGGTCCACAAGTATCGTGCCTGCTGCGTCCTGTGTGAGCGATCCCTAACATGTCCAGGCTCCTGCGGCGGTGTGTGGCAGTGGGGAATTCTCTGCCGAGGGCCCCAGCTGCGCTGCCCTGTGCCGTGACTGTGCTGTTGTGGCGAGCTGATGACATGCTCCTGCAGTCAGCAAGGCTTATCGTCTGCAGGAGCACGCAGCAGCCACCGGCCAGAGGGAACAGCTGCAAAGGCTGGGGCACGTTGATTTGTGCAGAGTTGATGGTGCCTGCGCCTTCAGAGCACGTTGGTCTGTTGAATACTCTCAACAAAGTGGTGAGATTGTAGCTTGGCGGTGGCTTGTCATGAAACAGCTCTTGTAGGATTTTATGCCAGTGCAATTCCCTTTCTTGCTGCTTACCAGGGTGTCCCATGAGAGGAACTTGCTTAGACATACTGCTTCTTCTGGAATGAGAAACATTTTGCAGTGCTCAGCCCACCTGCTTCATCCTAATGCAGCAAAAAAAGCCTAGCAGGTGGCTTAGATCAGAACTGGGAACACACAGCGAGGTGAACACGGCTGCCCTTTCACACAGCAGTGTGGTCTCTTATTAATTTATGTGGGGGTGCAGTTTCACAATTAGGATGTCCGAGGTGACTCCCAGCCAGCCTCCCTTTCCATATAGCACACAAATTTTTCCTACTGGTGCACCACCGGGTTTCATAGCTGTCCTGGCAGCCGCTGAGGGCCAGCTGTGGAGGAGCACAGCCTTCTTTCTGCTGCAGGGAGTTTGCTGCCCACCTAACACTTTTGCAGTGCATCCTGAAACTGAAGAAGTGAGAGTCTGGGGAGCTTCGTACCAGCTTGAAGTGTTGATCTGTGAATAGCTTGTGAGGTTCTGTTGGACCTGCTGGAGGCATGGTTTCTCTTTGGATGCATTTAGCTCTAGGATTGTGAGTCTAGGTCTTTCTTTTTAAAAAGAGCAGCCCTGTTTTCTACACTGGAGAGGTTGATTCCTTTCTCATGTCTTTTAGGGAGCTGGTCTGGCAGCATAACTCTTAACCCTGTTCAGGCTGGAACCTTGACAAGACGTGCTCTGCCTTTCCTAAGCCCATGAAAGTCGTAGGGCTGTTGGAGGACGTCTCCTCGCACACGTTTTTACAAATATAGCAGGATCGTTTGAGGTCACTCGGTCTTGAGTTTCTTCAGGGAGAGCACACTTCAGCTGGAGGCTGTGCTAGAGCTAGAATTTACTGCCTCTGGAGGGGCTGTTTTGAAAATGAGTGTCTATGACATGGGGTCTAATCTCAAGACAATCCTGCAAGCTTTCCAGCTCATCAGATAGCCATGCAGAGTCTTTATTTCACCTTGTCACGTGTGTCCTGATTTCACTGCTGCCTCAACCATAACTCAGTGCTTTGTAACGGGGACAGGGACGTTGCCATTCTCAGCAGAGCCATTGTAGTATCTGTTTCCCGGCTGTGAGGAGCCAGCATCGGGGTCCCTACCCTTTTACTGTTCCATCTGTGCAGTGGGTAGTTGTGGGGGTAAGACACTAAGCATTTACCAGTCCTCTGCCTGTTCCAGCAAAGCTCCAATAGCTCTCTCGCTGAAGAGCTCTTTCTCAGACGTGCATAGAGCTGTCTGTACTGTCCTGACACTCTTCAGGTAAGGTTATAGCTAGCTTTTACCAGCTCCTCTGAGGCCGAAGTGTCTGGTGGCTCTTTCTAACCTACCTGCTTAGGCTGATGCTTGCCAGCAGCTTCTGCCTTGTGCCAGTGCAAGCATTTGAGAGTCCGCATGGTAAAGTGGACCAGGGCAGGATTTGGGGGTAGAGGTGAGGAAGTGGGTTGTGTTTCAGTGGGATCAGTCCTCTGCTGTGCTTTGCTATGTGATGATCCAAATGGTTGTGCAGGCAGAGTGTGGGGAGGAGGATGGAGCAGGTAACCCATTTAACCTAGTGCTGCAGTTGGAAAGGCATCAAGTGGAAGCAGTAAGTGGTTTTGCATGCTCCCGATGCATGCGCCACATCTCTGATTTAGCGGAGCTTCTCTTTAGGCTGAGGAAATGACTTTTAATGACTGTGGGAAGAGAAGTCTAGCCCCTTTTTTAGAGGCTTGTGTTTTAGCTGCGTGCTAGGAACCCTGGGTGGTCCAAAGTCTTGTGTGTGTTCTCCAGCTCAGGGCTGCTGTTGTCAGAGCTGCAGAGTGGGGCAAGGGGAAGAGATGGTTGGGATGGAGGTGGTCTTTCCTCCTTTTGGGCTCAGAGGGGAGGTCTCTGGGAAGAAGGCTTTGGGAGCTAGGCTCTTTGCAAGGAGATTGTCAGACAGGCACTTTTTAACATGAATAATTGACAGTGTAACCAAAGCTACTGGAGATTGTTGGGGATGTAACTGAATCTTTCACACCGATTCTTATGCAAATTGAAACACATGCTCCTGGTTTCTAACGGGACACCTACAAATACAACTGGCTCCATTCAGAACGTGCACTGGATCTTTAATTGCCAATGACTATAGTAAGAGTGTGACTTGCAGAGCTGCATTTCTAACAGTTTCTCAGTGCTGCTCTTACCTGTACACGTGAAGTCTTCCTGTAGATTTTGCTAGGGGTCTGTGGAAGTTCTGGCACGCGGTTTGTTGTGTTTGGTGCTGAAACTGTCCGTTGCCATACTGCTTTGGTTCAATAGCAAAATGAGCTTGAACATTTCAATGCTGTTTTCTCTGCTGATGTGTTGGGGCTCACTGAAGGCAAATTAAATGGCCTTGAGTTCTGCAGAAAATAATTTGGTGTATTTAACACTGAGTGCAAATAATCTCAAGTTTCTACCTAGCAGATCTGTGACCATGAGTTGATGAGCACATTGATAAGTATTATTTTTGGCTCCTGGGGGAGAGATTGGTGTCTGCAACCTCCTGGCGTAGCTTCAAAACTAGGCGCTTTTTTAATTTTATTTTTTCATAAATGTGCTGTGTGGTAATGGAGTAGTTGGTCAAAACCATGTGGGCTTAATTTCTTTAAAATATAAACAGCCTAGAAATGTTTGTTTATGTACAAAATATCCAGCCAGTGACTGTAAGCGTTTCCATGTTTCTACAAGAAATGGAAGGTAATTATATAATAAGCAAAGATTCATATGGCTTAACTTGTCTCCCATCTGGCATTAGTTAAATTGGTGTTTTCATCTGCATGACCTCTCTGGGTGGGGAGAAATGATGAAAACAGAAAATGTGGCCGAAAAGACCTTGCTAGGTCATCTTCTAGCCCATGTAAAGGCTGGAGCAGCTCTGCTGAACAACCCCTGACAGCTGCTTGAGGGAGTGACTGTTCCCCCTCTGCTGTGGTCCATGTTACTGGGTAGGTATTGTAGGAGTTGTTTTAAAACAGTTGGTTTTAGTTGACCGAGGAGTTGCCTGCCCTGTATGCAGTCCTTCCCCAGTGTATAATTCTATATTCAGACTAAATAGATTAACTACAGCAGGAAGAACTTCCTTCTTAAAAGAAATCTATTGTTAGAGCATCACTTAGCATAAATCTCTAGTGCTTATAATCCTGCTTTCCTGCCATGGCCCTTTCTATCCTTCCATCTGCCTACTCATTTACTGTTTGCAGGGTCTGCTCTGAGTTTCTTGGGGCTGTCCCGCAGCATTCCTTTGTGGTCTCTTCTCTTGGATGGGTACTTTTCAGTGTCAAAAGGATCATTCCAAAACGTTCCCTTTCATGAAAATATACCTGCATGCTTTCTAACTGGTAGAAAGCCGATACGCTGCTTTCCTGATCAAGTTGCACCCACTGCCTTAAAATGAAGGATTTGCAAGGAAAGCTGAGAACTGCAAGAACTGGATCATATATATTTCATGTTGCTAGTGGCTTGCTAGGGGCTGAACTCCCTTTTATTTGCTCTTCTACCTCTTCCCTATGCTGTATCTGAGAGTGTGCCAGAATTTAAGGTGCTCCGATTTCTCTTTCAGGCTGGCAGGATGTGTATCTTCTTTCTGCCAGGATTCTGCTTTATTTCGCTTAGTAGAGTTGAAGACTGTTAATGTAGGCTTTGTCCTTGCTTCACAGATAGACTTCTGAGTGTCTCCAGGTACTTGGATAAGCTTTGCCTGCTCATATTCAGTCCCGGTGAGGATCAGAGACATCTGCTTGCAGATACCAAAGCAGATCAGAGCATTTTTTCCTCCCAACACGTAGCATTCAGCAGCTCAAGTGTAAAGCTGCTCACCGAGACAGAACTCTGGTGGTTCTTTACCCTTGGCCCATAGCAAAGTGCTTGAGGACCAGAAGCCTGGCCAGTGCTTAGTTCAAGCAAGTGGATAGAGCTTTTTCCAGGGAGGAGGGATTTCAGAGGTGGATTTTCTCAGTTCAGCCTTCTGTCAGCATGCTCCTGTTTTTCTTACATGTAAATGACAGGTCCTGCTGGGTGTCCTTAAAAAAAACATAATAAGCTTTTTCTGTTCATTCAATTGTTTCCTTGTTCCAGGATCATAACCTAAATGTGCGCACAGCCTGGCAGTGCTGAGCGGCTCTGCTTATGTTCCTGCTGCACCTGTGTTCAAGGCCAGCTTTCTGGTGCTGGTCCCTTGCCATGCACATGTTGAGTGCAGAGTGCTCAACTCTTCCTGGTGCCTGCACAGATGCTGATGGTACTGCTTTTTGAAGAGGCATCTGCCTTGTCTGGGTTTGGATGCTTAGGTTTGCTTTGCAGCATCGCTCCCCTGAAGGTCTGAGTAGCCTGGGTCCTGGTGTTCCTGCCTTTGAACAGCACCAGTGTCCAACAGGATCTCTGGATGAAAAAACCTGTTGCACCCAGGTGCTCGAGTACACACTGTGGTCTAGAGCTGGGTTGTGAATAGGTTTAGCCTGACCTCACCAATGTCCCAGCTGTGTGCTGCCTCCGGCGTTCTTGCAGTATTTACTTCTCTGGCTTCTCTCAGCATTGCCATAGGCCACTGCTGTGGCTTCGAGCTGTGAAAGCAATGCGTAGTGCTTGGCTTGCCAGCAGACTTGGAGTCAGCGCCATTTCCTGCAAAATGGGTCACTGTAAAACTATCTGGTGAATATTGGTAAAGTTGTACAGTTCTTCACAGGGCTTCTAGGGAGGCGAGGAAAAGGTGCTTTATATCTTGTGTACTTCTAAGTGCTGTGTAAATGACTCCAGCAGTAAAGCAAGCAACTGCGCGGGAATCCTGCTTTGCTTAGCTCTGACTAGTAGTGTGCTGGATACTGGGCATGTGTTTGTGAGGCTGCCACCACGGTGAGCTCTCAGAGGTAGCTCTTGGTTTAGAACAACCGTAAAATGATTTCACTCTGCTTTTCTTTGCTTCCACTAGGTTGTCGTATTTCTCTCTGGTGGTGGTCAGATTTGCTGATGGCTCATATTTTAGCTGGGAAAAATGTCCCTTGTTGGGATTCTGGTATGTCTGTATACAATCAAAAATGTTGAGTGGGCTGGGAATAGCTTCCAGCATAGCTGTATCAGTTTCTTGGAGCTCTTTTGTTCGGCAGAAATTCCTTTCTTTTCTCTCCCCCTTCCCATCCCCCTGACAACCCACCTCTTTTCTACAAGGACATGCTGAGGTATAATTCACAATCGTGTGACTGAAGTGAAATATGCACAGCTGCAAATGCTTTTTTAAATGATACTTCATTGTTAAGGCATCTCTCTGAGCAGGTTTGCAGTTCCAGTGGCCAAGTGATCAGAATGTGGTAACAAAGAAGATTTTGTTGAAAACACTTGACTTAGATTTTTATCAGGCTCTGAGAATGTTTTGACCACTCACTACTTTTGCGTGCAGATAGGAAGTATCTGGAGCAGGGTGGATCCACGGTGGGGAAATACATTGGATGTCTCCCTGAGAAAAGGGTACGTAGTTGAGTTTTCCTTTGCTCTCCCTGCATTGTATTGCAGAAATCATATGACAGCTGGAGTATAATAGAGGACACATTAGACAAAAGTTTCATTGATGTCTGAAGCATCAGGACTATCCAGTCTTGCATGCTGCAGCTCTCCTCTATCTTCACACTAAATGGAGAAATTTTGCAACTCTCTTTCCTCTTTGGATCCATCAGACTGGATGCTTTCGTGATTTCTTGCTTTTTATGGTGCCTAACAAACCCCTGCAACTAGAGGCTGCAGGCATACCATATTCTGTCACAGTCACTGTGACCCAGGGCTGCCAGGGTTTGGTATGGGGCTGACTGAATCACAGCCATACCAAGAGCCAACCCCTGTTTATAGGTAGGTTGAAATAGATTTATTGACATCCAGGACATCACAGAAGGCTTGTACCAGTTTAAAGGCAAAATTTGGTGTAGCTCAGTGTGAACAATTCTCTAATTTCTGGAAATTCAAGAGTTCATTTTGTCTCCCAGAGTTGCTGTCTCTTCAACAGTGAATTCAGGCTCCTTCTCTAGCTTTTGTTTCTCTGGTTTCTGTCCTCTGCCAGCAGACTGCTGCTGCTGCTGCTGACAGGCTCCTCGGCTATCTTGGTTCCAAAATTATCACCAGATTTTCTAAGATACTGCATGAGTAACTTTAGGCTTTTCTCCTGTGAGTGAATTCACACTCTTCACCAGCCCTCCAAGAGGACCTGCTCTCAGCAGAAGGTAATCTACGTTTGAGGTTGCACATCTGTAAACAGAGGACCGTGCTGAGTATCGGTCATGGGGGCCATCTGTCTCTGCAGTGTTCTTGCTGATTCAGGTGTGAAAACAGAGAAATGACTCAGTAATTTGTAATTATATGAACATTTATGTATGGTCAGAATTCCCAGATATGTAACATACAAAAATCTCTTAGTGAAACAGTTGTAGCATGAACTTCCCTTGGCTCTCCAGTGTTGCCCTTCAGCCAGTTTCAAGGTGCTTGCTGCAAGCTGATGAGCTGACCTTTGCTTCACAGTGGTGGAAATGAAGGCTTAAAATAAGCACCTGGGGAGTGGTAATACATCTACGCTGACTCCCTGGAGAGCTTGGGCTCACCAGGATTGTGGGAGCCCCAAAAACACTTTTCTTGTTCTCTCTCTGTAGGGAAATACGATTTCTTCAGAGACGTGGATTTGACTGCCTCGGTGCTGACTATCGTGCCAAACCATGGCCTGGGAGACTTCTTGCAAATTGCATGCAAAATCTTAAAATGGAGGCATTATTCTACTGTTTGTAAGATGTGAAAAGGTAGGGATGGCCCCTCTCATCGTGGCGTCAGTGTAAGTACCCAGGCTCCAAAGGAAGAGCATGAGGGATGGTGGATTTGTATTGCCCTGTAACGATGGGCGCAGAGAAGCAGGTTTAATGTTTTACAGGTACCCCAAGAGAGAATTTCTTGCATCATCCTTTTAAATCTCATCTGTCTGCCACATGTTGAACTTGTAACAGCTTTAGAAAATGTGGTGTTCAGTAGATCATTTGCCCTGTTAGTGCATTTGAGGCTATTGGTGAAAAATCTCAGCAGTCAGAAACATATAATGTACATAAATACATTTCATGTGTGACTACCCATAGGCCCTGATGCAAAGTTTGATGTGCTTGCTGTTAGCTGTAGTCATGTGGCGAAAATCGGAGGTTGAGTGTGGTCCTCTGAATGAGGAGGGCATAAAATTAAGGATACATCCTATCCTGATAGTTGAAAAAAATATTATGGTACTTGTCCCCATCTCATCCCCACTGATGATCCTCAAATGTTTCTGTGACAGAAATGCTCTTTGGCAGCTCGAGTACACGCACCTGCTTTCAGGATGCTCCTTGCCTCATCCATAAACAGAAGCACCGACCACAAAATAACACTGATACCTATTCCTTGGTCTTAGCATCACTGTCATGTTAGTGTTGGCTGATTGCATCATGCAAATGTATTAGAAGAGAACATTTTCAGTTTGCTGAGACTGGTCTGGCTGTAGAGTTTGGTCTCCATGAGCGATCTCGTGGTGTGGTCCTGTTTGCAAATGGAGTAACTCTAACTTAATGCTGGATAGGCTCCTCAGTAATCCCTCCCAGCAGTGAACCTTGATATCCTGCTGAGGAAGAGCCGCCTCGCATCCAGCCTCTGCTTGTTCATGCCTCATTTACCTCCGTCTGCTTATTCTGTAGAGCATCTACAGTTTATCTTGATAAATCTGCTTGCAGTGGGAACTCATAAGCCTGATGAAAGGTTGTGGGGACTAAATGGGTTATGATTGTTACAAATCACTTACTGTTTTATTGCTTATGTTCAGCATTAAAAATCTTACAGGGGTCTGGAACAAGTTCTGAGCAGGGAAGACCAGCATCTCAGACCACTGTGTGTCTATCACAGCTTATTGTTTTGCTTTTTTATGCAGGTCACTCTTATATTTTAATAAATATGCTTGACAAATTGAACTAACAAGTACAGGCATTTGGTTTGCTTTGCTACTCCCTTATTGCTTTCAGGAATGAAATCACCAGAAGTGATGCTGAAGAAATGTAATATCTAAATAATATTGAATCTCTGCTTGGCAGCTCAACTTCCAACGGCTGCTGGAGAGCTTTAGAATATTAAGCAAATGCAAATATTTCTCCAGAGCAAATCTCTGCGTTCTGCCTGCCACGGCAAACATTTGGCAGTGGGGGTTCTTCTGGACTTCTTTAGTAAAAATTGTGGATCCTTTTTTCCCTGATAAGTTTAAAGGTGATGTAAGCTTTCAGAAAAGAGGGTAAGCAAAGTCTGAGTTGCCAGGTTTTCTCCCTTTTCCATGAGAAATGCAGTGAAATCTCAGTCATGATGGGGGTTTTACAGAAAAGAAAACAAATAGAAAATCTTGTGCTGAGTTATTTCCAAACAAGTTCTTTCTTTTTCAGTAGCGGCTCTTTAAAGTAGAGCATACAGAGTATATTTAGATGTGAAGAGAAAGACTGCGGGGGAGGGAAAGACATTTTTAAAGTGTTGTTGAGAGACATTTTGAGATCACCTGGAGACTGGGAGCTTCCCTGAAGGAAGCTGCTCTCGCTGAGAGGGGATCAGAATTGCTCTGAAGACGTGAGCTATTCGCAACCCCACTGCAAGGCTTGGAAATGCACCTCCTCCTGGCCGTCCGCAGGCTGTAAAGACAGCCTGGTGGTGTGGGCTCCTTCCTGTTCAGCTATCTCCTCAGGGTCGGGGGAAGGTGTTTGATGCAGTCTTTGCCAGTGCAAAATCTGCTGCTGCTGCACTGTAAAGTAACCTCCATGGGTCAGCTTTAAAGACTACAAGAGATCCTAGTTTCTGTTCATTAGTGCACTTTTGATGGGTTCTGTAGTTTTCAAGGCCTTTGGTGGAGAGCTTGCATTGAGCTTGACAGCAGGCTAGGCACTGCACCCTCTGTAAGCCTTTTCAGTCCAGTTTGGCTGGTTTTGGAATTTAAAAATATTACTTCTGGTTACTGCTGAAGTTTCTTCCCTGGCAGTAGTTTCACTTCCGCCGTTTCTCTCTTCCATCGGCCTAGGTAATGTGGCTAACTATTTGGCTTTTAAAATCTCACCAGTTCCTTTATTCCCGTTCTTTGGTGATTTCCTTCCCAGCTTATCTGTGCTTTCCTGAGCACTCCAGCAGGCAGTGTGCAAATGAGCAGGCACTGCCTATAATATTTGATGGAAGAAAAGCAAAGGATAGGTGCCAGAGCACAATGCAGCTGCAACCAAAGGCACTGAGAGGCATTTCTTGCCTTGCAAGGAGTGCTGAATGCTTTCGCGTTTTCAGACCTCCTTTGACCGCTGTTATATTGCAAAGCTCCGCTCAGTTTGCCCCTTCCTTTCTGGGGAGACAAATCTGCAAGGGATAGTATATTTCAGCTGCTTTACCTTCGATGTTTTGTTCCAGTTTGAGGGGTGTTAACCAGCTGAATAGTTCCCCAGCTTTCGTGGCAGGATCAGGAGTTCTTTGTGAATTATATTTAGTGCTTATGGAGGCTGCTTTGTCAGCTGTGTGTTGTTGCCTTGTAAAAACTGGCACCATTGAAATCTAAATAAATGCTTCTGGGAACGAAGAACCTTCCTTTTATAACTATTTTCATGTGTTTGATTTGGGAACATCCTTTGAGCTGTGGCCAGAGGGTAAATCACTTGTCAGAGTTGCAGTCCCCTGTGTGAAGCCCCTGTGCCCAGATGAGCTGGTGCTGTGGGGCTCAGAGGGGCTGGGTGCTTGTGTACCACGGTGCTGTCAGAGCAAACAGCTGAGGCGCTGTGAGCGTTACACAGGGTGTTTGGTACGGCTGCCAAAATTGCTCGTCATGGAGCTGGTGGTTCTCCTAACCTTCCTTCCAACCGGCTGTTGAATTCCTTGGGGTTTGGAGTTGCAACTTTACCTTCGCTGCTTCTTCCCTGTAGTTCAGGTTATGAGTGCTGTATTTTGGAACCTCTGCATGCTGGAAAGAAGAAATCATAGTTTGGGGTGCTATATAGTCCTCGTGTGCTTGAGGCATGATGAGAATTGTGCAAAAAATTGTCTCTAATGTATGTAACAAGTTCTGATATCTCTTTGTCTGTTGTCCCATTCATCTCTGGAGTCGGGGAGGAGGGAGCTGGCATTAAACATGGAGCAGCATAGACCATTGGCTCTGCGAGGTATTGGGGTGGCTGGCTGCACATGCTGAACTGGAAGAAGGCCGGAATGGCGAGTTTTGACAACTTTGCTGCAATGAGAACAGCTTTGGCATCTGTGAAGTGTTCTAGTCTGAAACCAAGCCCGCCAGTGGGATGCTTTGCATATTTGATTGCTGTGCTGGCTGATACCAAACGTACCATCAAAGTTCACAAATGTTTTGCACTGCTGCTGGCTGCTCTGCCTTTACCCTTACTGGATGTTTTGAGTTCTCAGTAAAAAAAAAAGGCAAACAGCCACTTGAGGTTTAAATTATGCCTGTGTGGTTCTTCCATCTTGTTTATTTCAGGCCATATTGCAAACTTCACAAACAAAACCCCGTTCATATCGCACTCGATGCAACTAGTTTAAATCAAGATTACAGAATGACGGTCTGTTTAGAATGGGCCACCTGCCCTGGCTTTGCTGCCTTGGGTCCAGATGGGTCAGCAAGGGAAAAGCAAGCTTAAAAAACAAACAGAAAACCCCATCCACAAAACCAAAACTCCTTTAAAAAAAACCTCCTTCAAGAGTTTTCAGGAAGTCTGTCTGTTCAGAGTGGTTATCTTTCAGAGAAGTACCAAGTCTTAAGAATCACATGGCATCGGGATTTTGGCTTTGACTGGGAGGGCCATGGGTCTGACTGTGGCTTGTGAGCAGGGCAGCATGTGGGGATGGCTGAGTGAGAAGTAACTTGAAGTGACCCGTGGTGTGAGCCTGTCTGGTCTCTGGAGTAACAGGCTGTTCGGCTCGCCTCTGCATCGGAAGGTGTTGTGGAAGCTATTTGAAGTAGAGAGGAATAAGGCAGAGAGATGGCAAGTTGTTCATGCCCTGAGAGCAAGCTCTGATTTGGGGACACTGAGAAGCCACCTGTTTTTCCTTGCCTGCATTCTTAGCTGGAGGCTTCCTAGTCCTGATTTCTCATGACGAAGAGATCACAGTGATAGGTAACCCGAGCAGAACTGAGCTCTTCATTACAAGCTCTTCTGATGTGGGCCCGAAGTCAAGGCTCCTGTTGGCATAGTCTTCACCTCTTGATGGGGGCCTTTGATGACTGATTTACAAATGGGAAGATCAGGATATTTCAGGCTGAGTCCTGGCCTCTAATGATTTGCAGGCCTTGGGGACAGTATGTGCTGTGGCTGGGACTGCGGTGTCTCCCCGGGTACCGAGTGGCTAACAAGAGCGCACAGAGAGCGCAGCACCAGGTGGCATGGCAACAAGCTCTTGCTGTGAACCGTTCAGCAGTGGGAATGAAAAGCAGAATAGCATATAGCATTTTGAAAGTAGTTGAGTGCAAGAGCGCTTGGAGACCTGTGCTTCATACTACCAAAAAGGAAATGCTAAATACTATAAGAGCCTGGCTGGTGCAGGACCTCCCTCTGAATCTGCCTACGCTCACGTGCATGCCGGCTTCTCGCTGCTGAGTGCATACAGGCATGTGAGGCAGAGCAGGGGAGCTGCTGGGGAAGTGGCTGTTCAGAGAACAGGATTCTTGATGCAGTAGTGAAGGAGTATTTGCCATCAAACTACTCCAGAGGGGAGCGAGGAGGAACAAGCAGGCTGTCGGAGGAGTTGGTCTCATTTGTTGCATGGTTGTGGGGAGCTGGTCACGTGCAGCTGTGACATCCCTAGTTGCTGTGGAGAGACTACAGTTCCCAACCTGATGCTATTGCTGCTGTGTTTGGGGATGCTGTGCTCCAGGCTGAGGCATGGATGTCGTGGGGCAGGGGTGGGGGGTGGGAGTGAGGGTTATCATCCAGGCAAGGCACACGCTGGAGAAAACATGTGTCTTGAGGCATTTTCTTAAACATTTTCATCTCCCTGACTGGTGCCTGTAACAGAGCCAGCTACCACTGTAAGGATTTCCTCTGGTGTGTGCTGGAAGGCTGGGTGCCGTCTTTGTTCTTGCAGCCAGCTGCAGCACTGTCAGCTTGGGAGGGGGATGCCGCTACAAATGAAGGCAGGGATGTGCTGCTGCGTGCTTTGCAGCAAGCTGTGGACAGATCAGGAAGCCTTTAGCTCTGATGCTTCTTCTCATCTGCTGGCTACTTTGGGACTAGCGGGAGCTGCACAGAGGGTTCAGGGGTGGATGGGAGCTGCTCCTGGCAGGCTGGGAGAGCATTCCCATAGTATGCCTAGAATAGCCAATGCTGGTGATCAGCCTGCTGTGTGACAAGTGCTGCTGTCTGGGGCAGGGGACCAGCGAGGAGAAAGCAGGTTGCATAAGGGAGGGGAGAGCTGCTGGGTTTGTTCCAGCTGTGAAAGTGTCTCCTCTTCATCCCCTATCCCCCTGATTTGTTTTTGCATTCCTCCTCCCAGGGTCTCCTTTTGGTTTGGGGCATGATTCATTTACTCATTTGTGGATATGCTTTTGCACCAATCTGTAAGGCTTGTGGTGGGAGCTGCCCTCCACCCTGGCTGGCTCACGTCAGCTTGGTGGGTTGTGCCTCTGTTTTGTTGCTGGCTAGCTGAGAAATTAAGCCCTAGCTACAGAAATAGCTTGACCAGCCCACATCCTAAAGGCTCCCCATCCCTGACATGTGCTACTTTGACTGCTCTCATTAGGTGCTCAAATGGGAGACTGGCATTCCGCTGCTGCAAGGCTTTCAGGATGAGAGGCTGTACTGCAGTGCATGGGTATCTCATACAGGCTTGTTAGACCCGCAGCTACCACTGGCCTTCGGTCAGACAGATGTCTGGTCTGTTTCCATCTTGCTGCTCATTCCTTGGTGGTGGTACCTCTGGTTACTCCAGCTACTACTAAATTAATACAACAAATATTGGATGTGTTTGTCTCATCTGTAAAATAGAAAATGTAATCCTAATGGTCTGTCAAAGGAGGCTTAACCATGAAGCAGCTTTTCATTATTTGCTGATTTTAGTCTTTAAAGGTAATAAAACATCTTCCTATTGCTGCAGAACTTTAAATTGATCAAACCTAATCTACCAGTACCATAGGCTTTTTCATTGGTGATCACTTTGGTGTCAGGATGCTGTGCAGTCCTGGTGTTCTGGATGCCAGGTTTGAAAGAGGCAAGCCAAGAGAGGTGTATTTAACTGGTCTTGTGCCTGTGCTTGGCTTTGCAGGCAGCATGGTGTGAAAACCTAGGTGAGTTTATGTAACTCCTCTGCACCCTGTTACCTGTCTGAGAAATGGACCTAATCCCAGCTTTGTGTTTTGGGGTTTGGTCCCCCCACCAAGTTACCCTGTAAAGGGATTTGAAACCATCAAAATGAAGAGTGAGAAGCCAAATCTAAAGCAGTGTGTGCAAGAACTGAGATTCCGACTGAGATCAACAGATGTATGAAGAGAGCTGCTTCAGCTCTCGCTGAAATGACTTCTTAAAGGGAGAGAAAGCTGCTGTTTCTTGATAGCACAGCTCAGAGCACATACCTGGAGGTGAGCAGTTGGTGACAGCCAAGCTGATTTCATGCTGGTGGGACTTGGAATGCATCAAGTCTCAGCCAGGTAGTTGGAACATGGTGTGACACGACTGCCAGCTTCCACACAAAGTTTTGCTTGGCTACCTGAAGCATATGTGGAGCTGTGGAGATCTAGCTTTAATCCCTGTGGGTTTCACCAGCTTTGCTGTGCCTCAGTAGTGCCCTTTCCATTCTGGACTATTGAAGTGCTAAGAAATGAGAAGTGCCAATGGAATATGTAAACTCTGTTTTGTGAGCCAGAGTTATTTGGCTTGCAGGGATCCTGATCCCTTTCTGCCTTGGGTGAATCCCCTAGAGCCAGCCAGCAATGTCTTCTCCCACTGAAGGAAGACATCTCTCAGCATTTTCCAGCTGATATGTTGGAGTATCTAAGCTCTGATGCACTTTAATCCTTGGTCATGTTAACTGCATGCTGCTCCTCAAATAGCAAATGTGCCCATGCAGAATTCTAGGATCTTTTAAAAATTATGCAGGACACCCCCACCCCTTTTGCATGCTCAGTTTGGAGCAGGTATGTTTGTAATATATTTGAAGTGAGCAGGGCAGTGTTTCAGCTGTAAAAGGGTAGTGTCTGGCTGTGTGTGTGTGTCCCTGTGAGGTCCTGAGTAGAGCCTGTTGTGTAAAATAAGCTGCCATCCTCTTACCTGTCTGAACAAGACCTGCTTGCCACAGCAGGTCTTAGTCTCTATAATCTTAAGAGCTTAATTCCATATATTAATGCTGGGAAGAGGATTTCAAGATCTTTGAGAACAAGAACAATGGAAATACTTGCTCTGCAATTGTTTCCTGGTCTTCTTAAAGCTTACTTGAATGGATCTGTAGTCAGAACAGCTAGCTTGAAGGTTGCTGTTTAGCTTGGTGGTAAGTGTGAATAAAGGAGAAGTAAGCAGAGACTGTTATGTTTTTTTGCACGTTACTTGGGTTATGTTTCTGGCATGACAGAAATTGGGGCGCTTGACCTCTGTCTCCTCATTTAATTTGTTCCTGCTTTGGAGGTTACCTGAGAATGGGACCGAGATTAGATCATTTTGAGATAATTAGCTCATAAGCTCTGGAAAGTGAAGAAACATTCTTCCTGCAGCTTCTACCATTGATACCCTTGCCTGGAGGCCTCACTCTGATCCTTCAGTGACATGAGAGGATAGCTCTTCTCCCCTGCTTTCTGCCCAGGCTAACTCTCCTAGAGTTCTGTCTTTAGCATGTAAATATGCAGCCCTATGTCCACTTGTTCTTTTCTTCCTGGGCATGGGTGAAGCAGGCGGAAGAACTGCTTGTGCAGTTGGTTGTTCATGTGCTGCAAGCATTCGTACCTTGCTTAAGCAGCTGTCTTGGAAAAATGCTGTGCAGGGCTTCTCCCTCCAGCCTCTCCTGCACAGACATCCCTGTAGCTATGTGCAGAATGACTCTGGGCAAGCGCGTGTGTAGGTGGGTGTCTCCCTCCACTTCTCCTTCAAGTGGCTCACGATTTATTTTGGGACTGACTTGAGTGTAAAGTGTCAGCTCAAGAGCAAAACGCTCAAAAGTTGAGGTTGAAAGCATCGGGGTCAGAGGCTGCTTGCTGTCCTGAAATGCTGAAATAACTTGGGTGAGGTGACCCTGTCCAGTGACCAAATGGAGACCAATTCCTTCCTTATAGCCATCAGCTGATTGAGGTTTACAGACCGCAGCGAAGCACGCTCCTGGCATGAAATGTTTTCTCTAGGAACAATGTCTTCACAGCTTTTAGCCTGGACAAAGGGTATCTGTGTAGTGAGCTAGAGTCTTCCTGCCCCAGCTCCTGTCTTGCACTTGGAGTCCCCTATAGCTGTGGATGCATCTGTTATTACTCTCGACTTCTGTGGGGCTTAATTAAAATACAGGTCTTTAATTTTTAATTTTTCCTTCCTGTTGATTCGACTGTCTCTGCATGAACGAGGCCTCAGCACAATTACTATGCTCCCCGTGGAGACACAGACATTTAATTCAGTGAGGCAGACTCCTTCTTGGAGGGGGTTTATTTTCCTGATCTTTCTACTTGGAGGGATGCAAAAGCAAAACATCCAGTGACTAAAGAATGTGACGCTTTATTTGGATGTTTGCTGGATCTCGGTTACCAAAATGTTATGTTCTTTGCAGATAACTGCCTCCCTGAGCAAAAAGCTTGTGATGAAGCTATTCAGCTCAACTTGCATTAGCAGGGCGAGTTGAAACCATTGGGTCAGGTCCAGGTTTCCTCTTTAAAACTACATTCTAGCAGCAGTGATGCAAAAATATAAAGAGTTTTATTCTTGTGGAACGCATTAAGCTGGCTCATGATTTGTTAACCTGAGAATGGGGTCAGGCAAGTACCTCGTGCCTCCTCACCGTGGGGGGGAACATGTGTGACCAGAGGGAGCGCAAGCTCCTCGGCATGCACTGCCTGCTGCTGCGTGGGACCCAGCTGTGCTCCTAGCAGGGACATCTACTATGAACCTTCAAAAAAGGGTGGAAATCTTGGCTCTCAGATTTCCGTTGCCCTTATTTGACATTGCTGGGGCTAACTTAGTGCTTTTGCTAGCTAAACTCCCCATGTGCAACCATAGGTCAACGCTGTAGCAAACACGCAAAGAAGGGGCTTGCATGCACATCCTGTGTTGCAGTCCCAGGATTTTTATAGACGGCTCAAAATACTTCAGGCTCTTTCAGCTCCAGACTTGAGACTTCCTCAGTTCCCCTCATGTGTCTGTGCTCTAGGTTATTTTCCCTGTGTTTACGGAGGTCAAACATGTATTTGTGTGAAACTTGCAAATTAACAGGCTCATTGATAGAAATGTTTTGCGAGACCGGTCTCCTTCCTGATCCCTGAGAATTAACGGAAATACAGCAAAATCTAGGCAAAAGATAAGTGTATGAAAAGAGGTGCCGCTGTTATCAGAGGCAGTTATGGCAGACAAATCCTTGCCGTTACCTGTGGGTGTGAGCGGTTCAGGATCCCTGCGC
The DNA here is from genome assembly GCA_013400875.1 of Anhinga rufa. Taxonomy (NCBI): domain Eukaryota; kingdom Metazoa; phylum Chordata; class Aves; order Suliformes; family Anhingidae; genus Anhinga; species Anhinga rufa. The sequence continues at coordinate 75,975 of VZTV01009522.1, forward strand.
TGGCGGCAGGGGCACCACGCTGGCTCTGGATGCAGTGACATGCTGGAATATGCCTTTTCATGATTATTCGAGTAAGGTATGGCCCCTTTCAGCTGTGTATTCTGAAGGTTGCTTTGATTTGTAAGCTGCAAGCTTAGAAGACCCAGAGCAGTAGGTGTGTTGAGGGTAAGAGCGATTTGGTGGGATTTAAACTCTGATTTTATTCCCCCCCCACCCCCGCGATGGAGAAAATAAACATTTCATTGTTGTTTGTGTGAAGCGCCTTTTAGTACCAGCAGCCCAGCAATGGGGGATAAAGAAAGCAGATGCGTCCCATGTCTTTTTTAACTGCTTTTGTTTTTCTGATTGCTGTAAAGGAGGCTTTTAATTTATTTTTTTTCCAAGCAGCAAGTGCTCCACAGGGCTTGATCAAAGCTCATAAATGATGAATTGAAGGAATGCCCAGCGGAGAGCAGAACACCCTCCTTGTGCTCCGTTGTGCGCGCTGAGAACACCATTGTTTCTTCCCGTACCTTTTTCATCCTCGAGCTCTGGGCCAGAGAGAAAAGGCCTTTGTTCCTTGCCTGTCAGCCGAGACAATGCCAGTGTGTTGTCCTACCTCTGCTCTCGGCACCTGACCGGCCCGAGCTCTGTGGGTTTTGGCAAGCCGAGCGTGATTGTCCTCCAGCTACAGCGTTACAAAGAAAACAAATGGCATCACAGCCTCCTTTCTCCAGATCCTGGCGCGGCTGCTTCATGGCAGTGGCCGCGTGCATCTGTGCTTACCGATTTGTTCAGGGTGTGGAGGGAAAGCTGCGCTCCAGGTTGAGGGATGCAGCTTTGCCTGACTTCCAGTGGGCAGGGACACTTGGGTTTGCAGTTGAATGTGCTGGCCTGCGCTCTCCTGCTTGCGCAGGCACCTGCTTCGTTCAGGCGGAGGCTCTGCCTGTGGGTGAAAGCGCATTTGGTTTCCCCTCCGCCAGCCCAGCTGCAGCTGTCCTGCCCGCTTCTGCCGTCCCTCCGCTGGCACCCAGCACCTCCAGGTTCGCGCTCTCTAGCACGTTTGCCTTGATGACGCTGCACAACTGCTGGTGGTGTGACAGAGGCAAACGAAGGCCCAGAAAGACCCAGTTTTTCCACCTTCCTTGTAATTTCTATAGCATCTCTGGCAGTGCTGTCTTGGTGCAAAACTCTGCAAAGGAGAGAGCTTGTAGTTCTCTTTACCTTGTTTTGGGGGGGGCTGATAATAGGAACTCACTGCCTTGCAAATGAGCAGGGAGAGCAGATAGCATGGGCTGGGGTGGAGAAGAGTCTGACAAGGGCAGGTTTGGAGAGGTGCTTGAATTAAGACCATGAGGAGCTATGACCGTCTCTTCCCTCTTCCTAGCCCTGCATGAGAGGGCAGAGTTCAGGCAGAGCCACAGGTGTTTCTGGATGAGGCAGGCAGCAGCTGCTTCAGCATCCACCACTGCTCCTTCTGGGAAGAGCCTTTGGTTGTATCTCTCCTGCAGTTCTGCACCCAGGCTGATTGTGTCTACCTTTAGGCATTGCAGCAAAACAATGTTTCAGCTTCCCACCGCGGTGGGAAGGTGCAAGTCACCCTTACGGTGGTGACTTGCCAGCTTCCTGGCACCAGTGTGGAGTCCTCTAGATCAAATGCAGGCTTCAGTCAATGGCACTTGTGCTACTGCTGCCTGGGCATGCACCAAAATCCAGTGTCAACTCCTCTTCCCTTCCCATCTCCTGCTGGACTTGGCCCCTTTGTGAGCAGCCCTGATGTTGCACTTTATCTGGGAGAAAGAGTGGGTTTCAGAGGAGTCATGCTGAGGCTTGCTAACATCCTGTGGCAGAGGCCAAAGATGCCCATGCCGTGGCGGAGGGACCTGACACAAAGGCAGTGCCAGCTCCTGGCCAACATGACAGATGATGTCTAGTCACTAGAGTCCACCTGGCAGCTTTCTCTGGCCTCTGCTCTCCTCAAGCTGAGCTGTCTTTTTCCTTCGGGTTTCTACCTCCCTGCAGTTTGTTTTCTAGGAAAGCCCTCTTAATTACACCAGCTGGTCGTAACTTCTGTGAAATTGTGATCGTGCAAATATCGTGGTCCTGTTACCTCAGAGCCTTAACTCAGCTGCACCTAGTCCAAACTTTATAACCTCCCAGGCACCATGTGCTGGAAGGCAGAAGTGCAAACAGCTTTAACCAGAACAATGTAGCATTGCCTGGATGAAGAATGTGATTTACTTGCATATGTGTGGCATGTGAAGGACAGGGCCAGAGGGCACTGCTTGAGTCCTCTCCTCTCCTCTCCTTTTTTTTTTTTTTTCCCCTTTCCCATTAGAGATGCCTGAGCCACTTGCTAGCATTTTTGTTTGGGGGTGAGGAGGAGAATGTGTGGGTTGACAAGAGGAGGTGGGAGTGAGATCTTTGGAAGCCAGCAGTCTGAAACTGAAAAAGCCAACAATTTAGGAAAGCTTTGTGGATGGGTTTAAAATTAGCCTGACCCAGTGCTTTTATATTGCTGGAATTTAATTCCTCTGACCCCAAAGCTTTTGGTCTGACTCAGAGCAAGAGTTCCCAGGCTGTGGTCAGTGGAAGTCCATGCTGTGAAGTGCGCTCATGCGGCCATGGGTCTGTATCAAACAGGCAGACGGACCTCCTGTCCACCCCTTGTATTTTCAATCTGAAAAGCCAAGGACGCCTCACATACTTCTGCTGTCTTTATGTCTGTATCGGTGTGTGGCTTGTGTCTGGAGCCTGTTCTCCCTCAAACTGGGATACTTCTGTGGGTAAAAGCTGTCAAAGCTTTTTCTTTTTCAGGCGTGATTGTAACTGTTTCTCTTCTGTTCCTGTTTGCAGGTTGTGCAGCTTGACATTAAAGAAACTGGTAGTCTTAAAGGAATTGGATAAGGAGCTTATTTCTGGGGTCATTGCTGTCAAAATGCAGGTAATTGCTGCTCAGTTATAAGAAATAAATGTGTTGCTTGGGTAAAAATGCTGGTAGATGCCTAAACTGAGCTCCTCCTCCATGTGAGGGTCTATTGTAGCCACAGTCTCCTTCCCAAGTATATCAGGGCATTCTGGAAGTGTGGAGAGTCTCTTGTGATCCTTCCCCCGTGCACCTATTGCATTTCACTGTTGTAAGCAAAGCATATTGTTCACTGAGGGCTCAGAATGAGCTTATCTCTATGTAAAAATGCTCTTTGCAGATCATATGCTGTCACCTTTTCTTCCTCAGCTGTCACTAAATCCAAGCCTGGTTCTCTCTTTAACATGCTTCAGTTCACTTTAGGGCTGAACATCTTGGTAATTTGGTCCTGGTTTGGGGGGTCTGCAGTCTGGGCCTTCCTCTGCTGATGGACAGTGCTGCTACCAGGAATCCAAGGCACTTTGCAGCCAGGTGCTTGTCAGTGGATTTGTAGAGTGCCTGTACATTTTAATTTGTTTCCATAAAATACAGATGTCATCCTAGGTAAATAACCCACTTTACAGCATGTGGTTGTGCCATTTAATTAGGTGCCTACATGTAGGTCACACTGCCTGGAGGCAGGCTAGGAAGGAAGGGGACTCAGTTCCACAGTGCGTCACAGCATCAGTTTGGCTGACATGCTCCCACCACTGCAAATGCTGAAGTACTTAATGAGTAAAAGCCTAGCAGACCTATAAGTAGAAAAATATCATTAACCATGTTGAAAAGCAGCTGCTTTTCAAATAAAGAACCAGGCAAACCCCTGCAGAGAGCTGGTTGTGTCAGAGCACACGAAATCTAGCTTGGAAGGTGAACTCATGAAAGCTCTATGGTGCAAGAACATGCAGCTGAGGATTTAACTGGCATCTCTCATCTCCATGAGCAGTACAGCTGGGGTAAAAATGTGTCCCTCTAGGTTGGAGGGGGTTCATGCACTCAGAGCAGGGAGCAGAAGGGCAGGGAATCGTTTCATACACCTGGATTCATAGCACAGCAGTGGGTTCCTAGGCTGTCAGATATTGCTTATCAGGACTGAAAACTTCCCATATGTTTGTACTTCTAGATGGTGGATGCATCACTGTAAGGGCCTGAGGCTTATCAATGAGTGACCTATGCCCAGAGCGTGTTAGACTTGGGCTGGAGAATTCAGTAGCTTTTACTAGAGCAAAATCTTCTTTTCCTGTCCAGGTTACTGCTGACTACTTACACTTTTTATGGGTGAAAGCTTACTCCAGACCTGCAAGTCCAAAGGGAATTTTAACACGTGGGACTTTCATGTCTATTTTGGGTAGATGCTGTGATCTGCCTTGCTACAGTAATTCAGATGCTAGAACCTGAGCAGTTCTCCTGCAGTCCTCTCTACAGCAGGGCAGATCCCTGAAGAGCTGGAAGGCAGAAGGACCTGCCCTGTTTGGGGTGCTCATCTGCCAAGTCCCAGGCTGCAGCTTGTATCCCCAGGCCATCCTTTTTTTTGCCCTTGATATGTCTGTCCGGTTGACTTAGAGGTGATAGTGGCTAGAATGACCACTGTCCCAGAAAGTGCCTCACCTTGGGTGTCCCTTATGCTGGATCAGCACCCATATGTCTTTGTGACGTGCTATTTAACGGTGGGGTCAGTAGCACTGCAGCCGTCTCAGACACAGGCAGATTTGAAGCCCTGTTATTAAAAGTCCCTTTATGGCTTGCAGGTTATGATGATGATGATGCTAACAAGCTCTTTCAGGGACACTTAATTTGCCAGCACTGAGGTTTCTGATGTGGCTGTTGTTTGAGGCTGATGATACTGGATCATCAAATATATGATCTCTGTCAAATGACTCACTGCCTTTGCAAGAGAGAGGTGTCAGGCACTGGAGTCCTTCCAGAGGGGATGACTGAATTCAGACCTAATGAGAGCAGCTTACCTGCATCTCCCATGTCTCCTTGCAGCCGCCTGAACAGCGATGTTCAAAGAGTTGTCAACTGTATTTCCTGAGCTGTTGCTCTGTTTATCTGCTGTAGTCTTTTAAAAGCAGCTAAATTTGGTCTTTCATTAGATTTTGAGTTGCATAACAAGTAAAGCCAGATTGTTGCTATTAGGAGCTTTGCACCAACAGAACAGATGCCGCTGTTGCCAGCAACAAGGTTAACTGTGCTTTACTTGCATGTGTGCTGCTTTTCCTTGGGGGAGCTCTTCGGTTCCTCTTCCTGCTCTGCTGTGCTCTATCTTCTGATCCACTGGAGCTTAGGTACCTCGGCTTTTGCACAGAGGAGCCTGCGCCGTGTTGTGCGGGAGTTGAGGCACTGCTGCAAATCACAGCATTCGCTCTGGCTGCACAAGTGACATGTTTGGGGAGTTGTAAACGAGTCTCTGCTTCTCTCTCATCTCGGGATGCTATTTGGGGCTGATATGGGCAGACCAGATTTTCCTTTGGATGTAGCTGGGAGGTGTTTACTCCCCCAGTCTGTCTCTGGTTTCCCAGATGCTGCTTTTTTCAGAGCTACAGTTGTGTGCTTCTGGGAGATCAGCCCGTCTGGACAAAGCCAGATCTGCAGCCTCAGCAGAACATTGAGCCAGGGACCTCTGAAACTTGCCACTGATGTTTGAACAGTGCAGAAGGATTTGCTAGGCAGCAGTCTGTCGTGCTTTCCTGCTAGTTTTCCCTGAAACATTCCCTGAACACACCGTAAATAGCCCAGTAACTTGGTTAGCGTACACCAGCCCAAACACAGAGTTGATTTGAAGTTGTCCTGTAATACTATCAGGTCTCCAGACTCCACTGTGATGCTTAGTGGATTTTTTCTCTTTTATAACCCCAATTACTCACAGCTGTTTAAACAGGTTAAAATCTCTGCTTTCCCCAGGGAGGGGCGTGTGCACAAAAAGAAAAGACCAGTCTGTCATGGCTAACACTGGAGATTTAAGTATGACGCTGCAGCCTCCGAACCCAGGAGATGATGAGCCTTGTACCTATTGGCTGAAGTAAAAATACGAGACTTGAACTTGAGGGGTGGGGGTTGACTCATAGCTTTTCAGTGCTGGGGCTTGGCAGAACAAAAGCTGCTTTGTTGCAGTTAGGGACAGTAAATATGTCCAAATCTTTATTAGTCAAATATCTTCTTTTCATCTCATTAACATTTCATAGAAATGCAAGGTCAGACCCATCCGTTCACTTTCTCAGTGGTAGTCCCTGACAGTGTTCCCTGGTTTTCAGTAAAGAGCACTAGGGTGGGGTGTAAGGACTGGCTTCTGGGGAACTCACCCGGTGGACTTTGTTTCTGTACAGGGCTCCAAGCGCATCCTGCGGTCTCACGAGATTGTATTGCCCCCGAGTGGACATGTGGAGACGGAGCTTGCGCTGACCTTCTCGCTGCAGGTGAGGTGGGATGCGGCCTTGGGCCATGTGTGCTTGCTGGACTTGATGCTTTGCAGTGAGCAGAGGTGCACTGTGGGTCTGAGGTGAAGATCCTTCTAGTGCTGGCAGAGATGCTTTTTCCTAAGGCAGTCCCAGCCCTTTCTGAAGAGCTGTCTGAGCTTTTTGGCTTGTCTCTGGGCAGTCAGCTGTGGGGAATTTGAGCCAAAAACGGTCCAGATGCTTCCAGGATCTGGGGAGGGGGAAGCCCACTAGGAAAGCTGCTATATAAAACTTTAGAATTGTTCTTGGGGCAACCCTGCATCATGGAATCCTGACTTGTCTGGGGGGGGGAACAGGCAAGTTAGACGCTAGCTGCAATTTGCTCATCCTCGGTGCAACAACACAAATTTGTCTGAATTGCCTCTCAGCATTGAGGGCCTGGAGCAGGGTGCTGGTTCACAGTGTTGGGGGACCTTCCTTGTTGTGCATCTTGTGTTTGGAGCCCAGGATCATGAGGACTTTGCAGTTTGTGCTCTTCACGTTATGGCCGTAGCAGGAACTGGAGCAGAGCAGGATGGCTCTCTTTTGCCTTTTCTTGCCTTCCTTATGAATGGGCACTGGAGGATGGCAGCCGTGGGGGGTGGCATGGAGTGTCAGGCTGACGGAAGGCAATAGTAGGAATGAGACAGGTGAAATTCTGATTTGGAGTGGCTGAGGGAGGCACCATTTGGGGAAGCAGGAACAGTATGCAGACAGTTCTTCCTGGCTCTAGAGTCATAGGAATAGCTGGGAATTGGAGCAAATGTGTTTTATTGGTTCATCTTTTCCTCAAAGCATGCTGCTCTGGTGCTACCTTCTGAGCAGGGAAATAAGGTAAATAGAGGCTGGCTTGCTGCAAGCAAGAGGGAGGATCTCGTGTGCATACAGCAGAGCCAGACAGACACTCAGAAGCATTCATATCTGGATTACCTGTGTTTTGGGACTGTTGGTTAGATCTTGAAATCAAGAGTTTGATCTCATAAGGAGAAAGGCTCACGTGACGATGTTAGGCAGACTGGTTGTTACTCAGACCTGTGCAGGCTTGAAGCAGATAAGATTGCAGACAGATGATAACCCTGTGGCTAACCAGGCAGATACATAGATGGCTGATGCTTCTGGTTCTGTCCTGATGCAGCCCACAGACTGGGTTAACTGCAGCATTGCATCCCCTCCTTTGAGAACAGGAATAACAAAGCCACGTGCCAGGAATACATATTCATAGGTCCTGGGGCTGCAGCTTTCCCTTGGTTGGGAACAGTAAGATGAGCCAGGTCTCCCTCTGCCAGTCCTGTGTCAGCAAGGAGCAAGTATTTCTGCAGATCTTTTTAGAATTAACTGGGAGTATGGTTGGGGTTTTTTTCTGGGGCTTAGAGCAGTGCTGCAGCAGGACACAGAGCACTGCCTTTAACTTGATTTCCCCTGAAGGGGCTGGGAATTGAGCCAGAATAGGGCAGAGCGATGTTCATGACACTGAGCCTTCCGAAGAGGTGAGCAAGCTTAATGCAGAGATGTGCTGCTGGTCTCTGACTGCAGGAAGGATTGGTGGTCTTGGATGCAATAAGGCCTGGGAAGCCTTCCTGAAATGGCACAGCAGGATTTTTATTACAGCTTTTATTGTTTCTTAATTGGACGATGGCTGGAAACTACTCCTAGCAAACAACTGCAGCTTAAGCCAGATACAGCCTGAATTTAGTGCCTGGGATATATTTGAGTGGTGATGGGCCCCAAAGTAAAAGCATGTGGATGTAACAGTGCAAGATCTTAGTGTCTTGCAGCAGCCAGTATCTCCATATTGCACTGTCAACTCTTCAAACTGTATGCCTTGCTTTGTGCTAGCTGTCTGGATTTGCAGCCCCTCCTATCTTCAGTCACTGCATTCTCAGCTGCTTCTCCTGGGTGAAATGCTTGTCCTTTGCACAGAGTGTTTCCTTCTCAGAGCTAAGCTAGAAAGGTGACAGTGCAGGCTGGCATAATAGCGAGCAGCCCATTGTGTCTGGCAGGCCTCCACTCAAACAGAAGGGAGGAGTTTCCTGTTGCTCTATTACACAGCTGGGATAAGACTGGTGTTATTGGTGTGTCCAATCCTGTTTCAACTTACCAGCTAGGGCTAGACCAGTGGTAGCCTTTCTGGCAGGTGAGCTACTGTCACCCTTACTGCTTTGTGGGTTTCACAGGATCAAGTGAAATTCCCCAGATATTCTAAGCGCAACATCACAGCTCTCTGGAGCACTTAATTCCTGTTTAATCTAATAAATCTTTCCAGATATAAGGAATTACATCACTGGGGCTTCAGAAGGAATGTCTTGCCCTGACTCTCGCTGTTCTGGTGTGTGTAAATTCTTCTCACCCCTCGGAGGTGCCTTGGAGTGCTTGGTGCCTCCTCTAAAAGCCTTGTTCTGAAATGTTTTGAGCCAAACAGTTTTCCTCTCAAATGTCTGTTATGGACAGACAGTTACTAAGAAGTTTTGATTGAAACCGTTCTGTAGAGTTGATAAGCCATGGCTCATGTTAAAAATAGCTCGTCTGCGCTATGAAAATGGCTCAGCTTTTCTTCTAGAGACCCTTGCTTTTAACTGAGCAGCTGAGTGGCTTGAGTCTCTCTGTACCTTTCTTTTATCATCCCTCTGAATGCTCATCAGAGGTGACCAGGCAGCACACCTTTGAAAAACAGAAACTTGCACATGTATGGACTTGAGCTGTCCGTTTAATCCCAGAAACTTGTACACATTGAAATCAAGCTGGCCTGGGACCAAGTGTGACTTCGGACTTAAGCAGCCTTGGTGTGGCCCAAGTGCCTTGATCTGAGAGCAAGGAGTCCTTCTCCCCTGCTTTACTTTCAACACATGGAAGGGCCCCAGGGGCAGGGAAATGGTAGATTTGAATGCAAAAGGTGCCTGTGGCTTTTTGAGCCCCTCTTGCCCCTTCCCCCCNACAGCTGTAAAGTCACAGGTTCTGTTTGTCTGGATGCAGGTGTGTTTTGAGGTTGTCTTCTAATCATGTGGACTGCTGTTCCTTTCTTCTGCAGGGCCGCTTCCTTGTGCAGTGCACAGTAGATCTCGCCCTTGCAGAGCAATCAGTTAATTAGTATTCTGCATGTTTGTGTGGCCACTGCTCCCAGCTCTCTGTGTAGCAGTCAGGCTTGTTCTGGACTGCAAATTAATATCTCAGGGTTTCTGGTGGCACTCAGCATTTGTATTTATAAAACGTTTTGATAGGCAGGAAGTTATTTTTACAGTGTCCCAAGGAAAAAAAAACCTCAAAGCAAACAAACAAACAAAAAAACCCCAACAGATGTAGGTCTTGCCTGTGAGAGAAGCATCCTTCACTTGGGAATGCTCTGTTTGAGATCCCTGCAATTAGGTTGTCCTGTCTGCAGGTTACTTAGTGCTATGTACTGGTATATTTGGAGCATGTTTCCCATTCACCTCTCTTCTCAGGATGGGACTCTGCTACCTGGCCAGGTGGCTGCTTATCTTTTCTTGCAGATTGCTCTTCCATTGCATGGCTTCTTCCTCCCACAGCTGGTGAGCCGGGCCCTGGGGGCTGTCAGTGCTCTGGTGGGCATCCTGGCAGAAAGCAGGGCCTGACTGCACTAATGCTCTGTGCAGATGAGCAAGCCAAGCTGAAATAGTGTGGTTAGCCCCACTCTTTCCCTAATAGTCTCTGCTTGACTTCACAGCCGCTCTGTTCTTGGGGAGGTTTTGGGGTGATACATAAACAACTGTATTTTCTTGTATGGAACATGTCTTGGAAGGATTTATGTCTTTGTAACTTAGCCTGGCAGTAGGACAGGGATTTTTTTTTTAATTAACTACATAAAATACAACCACTTGGAGCAATAGAAGTTTGAGTATATTAGTGCTGGAAAACATTGATAGTTGCAAGAGCTGCGTGCCTGAAGGAGACTGCATTGTCCTGGAGAGAATCATCGTGTGACCACGTAGGTCTCTGTGCTTTAGCAAATGAGGCATCAGCAAATCCTTGGCCTCTTCGTAGCTGTGCCTCTCTTCGCTTGCCATTCAGAGCACAATAGGTTCTGAAATGTGTGCAGTAGGGGGTCAAACACCAAGAAGCATCCATGTGCTGGAGGGTAGGCAATGTCCTGCCAAGAGTACAGGGGTCCACGGCTGTCCCTGCCGCTGCATGCTGCCCACTGTTTGCACAGGGCCAGCCTGCACCCCAGGCAGCACCTCTGGGCCTCCAGTTCTGGACAGCCTCCACTTAACTGTTGAAGGAAATGTCTCCTGGAGGCTGCTCATCTCTCTGGAACACAGAGCTTGCTCTCTTGGGCACAGCCCTTCCTGAACTGAACAGCTCTGTGCTCCTGGATTGTGTTTTTAGTGTGCTTGGCTGGGTAAACAAAGGCCCAGAGCTGAGCTGTTTGGGCTTCCTTGGGATAAAGAAGGCTTGTCCCCTGAGTGCAAGTTAGCTGTAGGCACTTCTAAAAGCCCTGGGGTTATTCCCTAGGAATGGAACTCACTTGTGAAGCAGGCAGCTTGGGAGATAGTGTCAAAGAGACATAACAAACTTTTTGTTTGTGTTTCCAACTGCAGTACCCTCACTTCTTGAAGAGAGAAGGCAACAAGCTTCAGATCATGCTGCAGCGGCGGAAGCGGTACAAGAACCGTACTATTTTAGGCTACAAGACTCTGGCTGTGGGGTCTATCAACATGGCTGAGGTGAGCAGCATATGACATTATCTTTGTTTAGAAAGGTGGACATTTCCCCTTCTATTTAAACCCAGTGTTGTCACTTTCCTCATTGAGAAGTACCTGGTGGGATTTCATATAGCTGTCTTAATAACTGTAATCAGTATTCGCAGGGCAATATTTTAAACAGCTTTTACTATTGGGTAATAATACTGGACATTTTCTGTATAGTATCTTGAGAGCTAAAGCTTTCATGAGGCTAGTTTGTGGGGGTTTTGTTGTTGCATAGGTTTTTTTTTTAGAGTTAGGGGGTCCGGATTGTAAGTGCAGAGCAAGACAGATAAGATCACTTGCGCAAGCCTTCCAACCCTATGAAATGTTAAAAGTAAAGCAAGGTTTGCTGTGCTTCTCTGTGCCACTGTATGAGAGTTCAGGATCAAGTAGTTTCTCTCATTTTGCTTGAAACACCCTTTGCAGTTCTTATTTCATGGCTGTTGGTAATTTAGGTGGAGTTCTATTCATGAGAGGTAAATGATAAAATTTTCAGATTTACATCTGAAAATTAATGCTGGAATCAAGTATGGATAAATTATTCACTAAGGCTTTCTGAATGGCTTAGCTCCATGCTTCATTATTTCATGCCCTGTTTAATCTTTGCTGTTTCTGAGCATTTAGAGATGGGCTTAGGAGTAGCAAATTCAGCTTAACACCAATATTTTTCATCAGACTGCATTCTGTCAACAAATCATTTCTATGCAAAATAAGCTAGTGTTATGCTGTGGTGAGTTACTACTATATTAAATAATTTTTTATAAAGACCACTCCTTGTCTGTGAGTTTAGCTTCCCTTAGACTTGCAGTAAACGGTGAACTCCCCGTTTGAATTGGCCAACTTCAGATCTGTGGTGTTGTAGCTAACATTTTTCCTGTACTGTGTTTGATTTGTTTAAGAACTAGAAATTAAATACTGCTGTAAGGCAGAAAACATGCAGGCCCATTAATTAGACCCATCAGTGAACTTCTAAGTGTTGGGCATTTGCTGCTGCTGTGTGTGGTTTTTTTTTTTAATGTCTTGTCATAATGTCAGCTGACTGGGGTTAGAAAGTCAAAAATTTTCAAAGGTTTGCTGTGTTAGGAAATAGTTGCTCTCCAGCTCATCTGGAGTGTTTCTGAAATGGAAGATTTCAGGAAAACAAATTTTTCAAGCCCCCCCACCCCAACTCCCCTTTGCAGTTTATAGTATAATGACCCCTAAACAGCACTGACACGTTTCTTAAAATTTAAAAAAAAAATAAAAATTCTCTTAGCTGTTGAAACAAAGCAGTGAATTGGAGTTGTGAGTCTGAGCAGAGTTTAAGAGGTACGGGGCATATGTTCCTCATCAGCTCAGGTCAGCCTGGTGTGTGTTACAAAGCTGAGGTGCAGGCATGGGGAAGTGCTTTCTGACTCTGGTTAGGCAAGAGAAGAACCTAAGTCTTAGGTTCTGGGGAGAGCCCTGTGAGCTGTGAGTGGCAAAGGAAGGAGAAACCCACACCGAGATGTCCCTCTGCCTCCACCATTGTTGTCTTTTTCATGACCCTGAATCTCCTCTGAGATGGAGATGCCAGCTCTCTGGAGCAGGGATTTTTGCTTTAGGAAGCACTTCGCATTTGTATCTCACCAAGAATTTTTGCTTTTGCTGGCTCTTCTGCTGGGCTTTAACCCCAAATTAGGTGTTCAGAAGGTTGGTAACTTGATAATTCAAATCAGTACTGTGCCATGGAAGCAAATACATAGTAATGAGGTAGTCAAGTATTGTGCTTCAAGGATGAGCTAATCAGCTGTCAAGCTCAGAACACTTTTTCTTTCCTTCTATCACTTCCATTAGTAGTCAAATAAAATCTCAACTAGCATTGTGTATTGCCTGCAAGGGGCTCCTGCAGTTGCAGGATGTTGGCTTGCTTCTGTACTTGGAAACGTGGAGTAACTATATTAACATAAATAACTCTTGTAGTATGAAAATTATGCATGTTTAAATATATTTAAATGCAGATTTGTACTGCTTAATTTCTGTCCCAGGTCATGCAGCACCCAACAGAAGGTGGCCAGATTCTGAGCCTTTTCAGCAATATCAAAGAGGCCGCAGTGAAGGTAGCAGAAATCTGGATCTTCTCCTTGTCAAGTCAGCCGATTGACCATGAAGACAGCACTATGCAGGCCAGCCAGAAAATCAAGTCTACAGGTAAGAACATAACTGTATGCTCTGAGGACCAGTGTCTTCCTGAACTAGCTAGACTTAAACCCACCTGGGCTCAGATGATTCCTGGGACAAATGAGAACTGGTTTGCACAAGTTGCTGTTGTCTAGAACTGATAATGCAAAGAAAACCCACTTTGCAAACCCATTGCTGTGTAAGCAGGGAGCGTGGCAGGAGTGGGGGATTGAATTGGCAAAACTTAGGCATATCACACCAGGCCGGAGCCATCCAGTGAGGGTTAGCCGTGATCTCACCAATGCTCTTCCAGTGTTACTGGTGGGTGTGCTGAGAACCTGTAGCTTCTCACCTGGCTAACAGTGCTGTATGTAGGAGATTTGCATTTAAGCTACTCTTCCAACTTCTTTTTCCTTTGAGTATTCTGCAATAAATCTCATTAACTTAGATGAGACCTGCAAACCTGCAACATGTTTTGCTGTGGACTATGGTCTGGTTTAATGAGTGTAAATCCATGGTGGTGTGCACCACATAGGGAAGTCGTTGGGTTTCTACTCATGACAATCTGTTTATTTGGTAGCAGCCTTCTGCTCGCTGCTGGAAGAGTGACCTGTTAAAGGTAGTGCATGCAGGTGCCTGTGTGGTGTTGCCCGAGGCCAGGCAGCTCACCTGAAGTGGCATTTCAATAAAGGATTTAGACTCTCCTGGCATGTCTAAATTGCTCCTTTAAGCCAGTTATGTCCATGTTAGGTGGAGGGTGGGGGAAGTAATTTCCCTTGTGGAGAGACCTCTTTACTTGCTGCTGTCTACCAGCTGGTTCTTTCCAGGGTAAAAAGGTGTTTCAAGGAGCCTTATCTGTGTGCTGGTCCTTCCTTCCTATTAGATGTGTTTCTACTTGTTCCTTACCTCCAGGCAGTTCCTATCTCACTGGTTCTAGCACAGATAGAAAATAAACTAGCAAGCATCTCCTTGTGTGCCTCCTTTCTTCATCTGTGGCTGTTAGCTGGCCGTCTCTGCTTCTCAGATGAGACTGTCCCCTCACCTTAAAGGAGTTTCACAGGATCTCTCCACTCTTTCCTTCCCTTTCAGACAACTATTCCGAGGAAGAGTACGAGAGCTTCTCTTCTGAGCAGGAGGCCAGCGATGATGCCGTACAGGGCCAGGTACTGTTTAGGGCATGGCTTCCCCCTGCAAGAGCTTCAGAAGAGCACGTGCACTCTCAGCTCATGCTTGAAACTAAAAGCCTATTTCTTCAGCTAAACCATGACAGTGCAAGACTGTCACCAAGTGTTTAGCTGCAGTGGCAGAAGGCCTGCACAGTAACCCATTTCTTCCACCATGCTGTGATTTATCTGTTCACGTGTTTGGACTTGAGCTGCCTTTAAACACTAAAACATTAGCATCCTTGTGTGTTTCTCTGCTTAATGGTTGAGGCATCAGTTGATTGCTTCTGTAATGCTGATTGGATTCAAAGAGCCCAACTATAGATCCCTGGCTGTAATTAAAGGGCCACTGGGATCTGAGTTCAGTCTTTAGTCTTTAATACCTTCTGCAAAATAGGTACTTACAGAGAACCTCTGGCTAGATTTGAGATACTTTTGAGTTTGGGTCTTACTTGCCTTCAGACTCTGGCATCACCTGCCTTCCACCTCTTGGAGGGTACTGAGAGCAGAACCCACCGAAATGTGGGGCTGTGACTATCCTTGTTCCTTGAATGTAGAACTAGGATTGTTTTGCTTCTCCAAGTTGTTATTCCTGGCTCTCTGCAGACCTGGTTCACTTCCTTTTTCCCTCTGCCATCATAAGTATAACTAAGGCAAATGCTGAAAGCCTGGAATACAGAGCAGCAGGCTCATCTTCATAGAGGGAACATTTTATAGCACTTAAATGCTCATGTGTCCCCAAATCACAAAGGTAACACAGGAATCCTCTTTCTGTTCAGGATTTGGATGATGATGAGTACGAGCTGGGGAAGCCCA
The DNA here is from genome assembly GCA_013400875.1 of Anhinga rufa. Lineage (NCBI taxonomy): Eukaryota > Metazoa > Chordata > Aves > Suliformes > Anhingidae > Anhinga > Anhinga rufa. The sequence goes on from VZTV01009522.1 coordinate 91,111, forward strand.
AGAAGCAGCGGAGATCGATAGTAAGAACGACGTCCATAACCAGGGTCGGTGGAAATTAGTTTTACTAACACTGACGGGGTTTGACCAGGATGCGCAGTGCATGTGGCTTATGGGAGCAGCAGTACTAGACATGCTGGCCCAGCAGAGAGCTTGGGGGACGTGGTCACAGCATGTGAAGAGCTACCAGAAGCAGCCAGTTCAGGGGGTGGGGCTGTCCAAGGTGTGTGTATGTGCTGTCTTGAGTGTCCTTTGGCTGCAAGGTTAAGAAAGCCTACCCCATGAGGAAGCCAGTCCAGGATCCATGCTTGTGTAAGTCCTGAAAGTAGCTTTAAGTGAAGGGAAGCTCTTCTGTTTGTGTTCTGCATGGGAGAGGCCAGTGGGAAGGTATCAGAATGAAGTTAAGTAGTTCAGTCAGGGGCTGGAGCTTGAGAGATAAACCTGAAGTGGTGCATGTGGTGCTGAGGCAAAAGTAGTAGCTGGATATTGAAGGCTTTGGCAAGTTGCATGCAGCTCTCCGTCCTTTTACAGCGAGCATGCGTAGTCCAGCAAAGCTGCGTTTCTGTACGGAGCAGTGACTTGTCCTTGACCACGCCATAATGCAGCTTTCTGCTTACGCAAGTGTTGATGCATGTCTGTGATGACAGTAACCCAAAACCATCAGGATGAGCTAGGTTTTCTTTTTTGGACTTAGGAGTAAGTTTGGAGATCACTGTATCTTTTGGGAGGCTATTTCTGAAATCCATATTTTCATACGGTCTGAAATAAACCCTATTTTGACTTGAATCTGCCACTAAAAAGACCAGGAGCATACTAGTTCATATCCTTGGTGTCCTTAGTATTGTTTTCAGGTATCGGTGACCAGCCAGGACAAAATACACCACTTGGTTATTAAACGAGCAACTTCCTCTTAGTAAGAACAATGTCTTTCTAGCCCTGACCACTAAACTGATACTGAACCTCCAGTGTGTCAGGCTGCTGCAAAACTGGGTTTGGTGCTGCCATTTAACATCAGTCCAGCTCCAAACCCAACAGGTCTCCTGTCCGTTGACTGTCAAACCATTCAGGCCAGTGAACAGCTCTTGCTGTGTCCCCTCAGCTACTGCATGCTGTGTGTCCTCCCTCCACAGACTGCCATGCTGATCCAAGGTGGTCTGCGTTATAGACAGTTTTGTTTGGCATCCTGAGACAGAGGACAACTCTCACTGTCGTGAGAGCATCTTGGCCTCGCTAGTGCATTGGGGACAGAAATAGGGCAGTCTTCGGAGAGTCTTGTTTGAGGCCTGGTGGGTTTATTTCACCTAAACTTCAGTTGCCTAGAAGGTGGTTACAGCTTGCAGGATTTGAATTCAGAGGTAAAGGGCTAGGTTTGGAGGCGTGGGGCAGTGTGAAGTGTCTGAGGCCAG
>VZTV01009526.1:0-10586 GCA_013400875.1 Anhinga rufa
AAAAAAAAAAATCAAAAATACAAAAAGAGCTGCTACATCTATTAATTGATGAAGACAAGCTAGAAAGCGGGATATGATTGCACCCAAAAGGCCAAGAGCAGGAAGCAAATAAAACCCCTCCAACATTCAAGGTATTCCTCGTGACCTCTAATATTAAGGAGGAGGGGCATTTAATTTTATTTTTTTTTAAGTACTCAGGGTTAACAATACTGAAACTCCATCACAATCTGCAAATAAAGCTGAAACTTTCCTTCGCCGCTGCTTTCAGGAGCTGGACCTTCCCCAGAAGTCAAGAACTGAAGCAAAAACTGTAACTGATCAGTATTATTTTATTGCAAATACCAGAAATGCAGCAAAAAGGCAGATGTTTTGCATGTCCCGCTGTACATCTCAAAGCTTTAGAACTGGACGCTACCCAAAAAATCCCAGATGTTTGGTTCCTATACTCAAAACAGTATAAATTTTTCAGAGAGATCAGCCATAAGGGCTCCATGTTTTGAGGTTTGTTTTGAGGTTGGTTTTTTTTTCTTTATTAGATTTTATTCCCTAGATGTAATGGCTGACAAAGCATAGAGAGTTTGCTGTAAGAAATGCTGATTTACTAGCAAATGGCTTACCCGCAGTTCTCGACAGCATACCGTAAAATTATTCAAGGAGCCTGTTTGCACGGTAAAGAATAAGAACCATTTATAATGTGAAACGTAATGCAGGCAAACATTTTCTGTTTCCTACAGTGTCAGGCTTCTATTCTAATAACTAAAGATGTGTCAAACACATACTCAGAGCAGAAAATGAAAAACAGGATAATAAATCTTCTAAGGATGGGAAAATAACCCTCAGTATTTAAACAGAGAAAAAAAAATCCTTAGAAGAAGTGTTAGAAAAATACAAATAAAAAAATAAATCAACGCATTTTATGAATTTAGGCAGGTGCTCCCACACTGTAGGGGAAGAAAGAGCCAGAGTCAGAAGTAAATCCAATTGGAGCAAAGTTCCAGCTGCAAAATACTATAGTTGGCCCAGAGCGAAGGTTGAGGCTACGAACTTCAGCCTTGGGTGGCTATTCCCAGCCCAAGGAGACGGTCAACACTTAACAAGGAGGTCTCATTTTCCGAGTCATTCAGGTATTTGCATCCAGGGCATACGTTCAAATGCACAAGTGTAGCGGTTTTGCTTGATCAAGAGAAGGCACTGAGTCTCATTCAGAATGTCCTTCCTGTCCCCTTGACTCCATTCTGGATGTGCCTTCTCAAGGCTGTATCGCGTGGTTTTGTGAACCTATCTCTAGGGCCCTGCAAAGAACTCGCAGTCTGCCAGAAATCCCCCGCGCTTTGCTTCGCTTACTGTCCTGCTGCACACCTGTGCTTTAGGTGAGACGACCTGGAGCTTCAGCTATGTCCAAAGGGCAAGACCTCGCTCTTACGTTACAATGATGGTAGGATTAGCTGAGGAAAAGAGAGGGCCATCAAAACGCAGAACATGAAGAAGGATTTAATTGTGAGCCACTGTAAATATAATTGTTGCACCCTGACTCACCTGCATCGGGGTCATGTCTTACAAGGGCACAGAGAAAGGCTTGCTGACAGTGCCTCATGTCCAAACTTCTCCCAGGTGCCAGGATTCAGAACACTCCACATTTTTAGATGGTTCAAGGTTTATTCCCGCTATTTTTGTTCCACCTTAGCGGTGTTTCTTGGATTGAGGAGGAAGTAAAGATCTCGGTATGCAAGTTTTGAATCAAACTTAAAGGTTTGTTTAAACACCCTGCTTTGGCTAAGGGTCATTTGGCTGCAGTCACACAGTTTAAGTTGAACAAAACCCTTTACACTAAAATCCGTTGGCATGCTAAACTATGAGATAGTGGAAAAGGAGAGGACAGGGAAGAGCCAGAACTGACTGGGGAGGGGGGAATCGGAAAATTTGTGACACCTGGTTGTGCAATGATTTATTCCCTGGGAAGAGACAGAAAATGGCCCTGGGAAAACTATGAAAAAATTGTTGGGTTTTCCCCCCTGACATGTAAAGAGCAGAAAGGAACAACCATGAAGTTCTATCATCAGCTAGTTGATGAAAAGACCAAAAGTAAAAGAACAAGGGGCAGGGGGGGCATTTATGTCTACATCTACACAGAATACTTCTCAATTCTTTTTAATTTTTCTTTTCTTTTTTAAGCAGTTGACCATTTGATAGGGAAAGATAACTCCCCTTTAACACTAGCGCTTCAGACGTATGGCCTAGAAGACTCTCGGATAACTGCCAGATTTAACTTGCAAGATGAGTAAGTGATTGTAAACTACACATGGTAAAGAGGTGGGAATATGTCAACATGATGAGGAAACACCATATTAATATTCAAATATATAATAAAAAAAATCTTATGAAGGTGTGTTAAGACAACATAGAAACTCATAAGCATAACAGCAGAAAACAGAATTCAGGAGAATCACAAGGGGAAAAGATCCATCTTCTCCCTCTGTCATGAATTTTTCCCTTAATGATACAATAATATAGCAGCAAGCGGATTTCAGCTTTCAGCCTTCTTTCAGACATATTTAAAATTTGACAGCGATATGAATAATAGTGACATTTTCAGACATTCATGCCAAAGTTTTGCCATACTGGAGGCCTCGTTCATTAAACATTTATTTATATCTGTGTTCTATGAGCTGCAGAAAAATTCACAGAAATGGAACTCCATTGACAAACATTTCACCCAAACGCTATTCGTGTTCCTCCAACACAGATGGCCAGCTGAAATGCTTGTGTTAAAAACTAATCACTGATACTCTGCCGTAGCGTAAGCGGTGGCAAGAGGGATTGCTCTACACGGCCTCTCCTCAAAGCATGTGAACTAACAAAGCAAACATCCCCTTCTGAGATCTCAAATCATCTAGCCCAAATTACAGACCAACAGGACTTTGGCTCTTAAAAGTCTTGATGAATCCCAGCATAATTCAGAATACAAATGATGAAGCAGGTACAGAATAATTCCAGCCTTCAAATTTTGGGAATCGACTCTTCCCCCCACCTCCTTGCACATCTCTTGTCTTACATACAAATACAAAGAACTTCTTCATAGGGGACATACTTTCCTGTAAGCAGGGGAAATGCCAGAGGACATAGTTGTTACCCAACATAAGATTTCTGCAGGGACTCTACATGGTCTGAACTGAAATGCTAATGCAGCTCTGCTTTTTGGTGGGCTGATACAGCCAAGGGAAAAATAAAAACATTAAAGCAGGTGAGATTCACCCAGTCTTCTGAGAAACAGGTTATTTCTACTGAAGACCTACCATTCAGCTCTGTCTCTGTTTTTTCACCACACTGTCCCGGGGGGGCAATGCACAAAGGTTTCAATGGCACTTGGGGTACAGCTTCACCGTGGGTGTACAGCCCTGGCGCTGCCTTTCAGCTCAGAGCCCACCTGCCTCCGTCCTCCCCCTGGGCCTGTCTTGCTCTGGCAGCTCAGCCAGCTCTTCAGATTATTAGCGTGCCTTTCAGATTCTTCTGTTCCCATGTACTTGCCATGCACAGCAAAATAATTATTCCCAGGGCAGGGGTATAATTTTCCCACCAATCCTTTAGAGCCCTGTTTTCTCATCCTCTGTTTAAAGAGTAATTAGCCATATCTTTGAAAAATAAAAATTCTAAACTAGATAAAAGTTGGCTCGTAAAGCAGTTACAGCACTGTCCAATTTCCACTGCACATGCAAATAGTGGCTACCTTCAAGCTAAGGGCAAATTGCAAGCTTGTGCCTCTGAGCAAGGATTCATACCGTCACATGGAAATCTAGCAGCCCACCCTTGTGACTCGTGTTCAGGATTGTTATTCTTTTGTGTGAGTTACATGTCACAGGAGGATCATCTGCACAGACCAGTGCCTGAGGCTGCGGAGCCTGAAAGCAAGTCTCCAGCAGCCTGACTGCCTGGCCCACAGAAACACATCACAAAGCTGATATATGGATGTGCTGCTGTGATTCACCATGTCGCTGCACTGCAAATCAAGCAAACCAGAGATCACTCCGACTGCTAATATCCGGCACAACACTAGCCTTTTGCTTCCCTGCCTCCATGCCTCTATACGTCCACGCTAGTTTTCATCACACACGTTTCAGTATCAGCTAAATCAGAGAGAAAAATACATAAGCTAGTTACTACTAGCCCATCCTACTGCCCACACCCAAAATAGGTATTGGGGACAAGCAAAGTAGGTATTAGGAACAAGCAAATTAGCTTTGCCTTCCTTACCTCTGTCACAGCGTTTATATAAGCGTATCGATTCTGGTTTCCAACACAGAAGTGTTTCTGCAGAAGCACAGACTACATATTCTATTCTGACATACGGTTTTCATTCGCAAACAGCGCACGCAGCCGCGTAAGCAAAAGGCACGGGAAATCGGGGGCCTAGTTCAAGTTCAGAGAAGCCGTACTCAGTAACGACAAAACTCTTTGTGCTCCATTTACATCTTACGTCATGCTGCACTTGATTTGGAAAGGGCTGATCTTGCTACCCACATAAAACAGATGAGAAAGGAAACAACTACCTTAAAGACAGGAGTGAGGTTAGATTGCTTAGACTGTAACAGCTTGCTTTTTTTATGATATTTACAGGGCTACGGTGAATTTTTTTGATGTTTTATTGCCTCTTCAATTTTAATATCTCAGAATAATACTATCGAGTTCTTTTTCCTCATATTTGTTATTTATTTGCAGTTTTATAATAAATTTTCACAAGGTAATTAGAAAGTTGCTTGTTGGGGCATTTAGAGGAAGAAAGTGTCCTATGAAAATGATATAAGGTTCCTTACATAGAGGACTCTTCAAAGCTAGGCTGTACAGGAAGAAGGTAACGTAGCTGGTATCGCCTTTGTGCTTCCCAAAGCCAAAAACATTGAGAGAGACAAACACAAAACAAAGCAACTTCTCCAAACTTTACAGCCTTAAAATATATTTTCTTTTAATAGAATTTACCCTTATTTGATTTACAAAACAGAGCACAGGAATAATGTTCTCTGCAAGCAGCTCCATAAATATTGTGAAATGACTAACAAGAGACACGCGGCAATGGAATCTAGTTGCTTTTATAGTCTAGGATTTGTCACTGTGAATCAGAAGGTATTGTGAAAGGGCAGTAAAGTTTGGTGAGTGATTGTGACAGGCTGGAGCTTAGCAAGGTAAGCAACCCCTCTGCAGTTCAGGAGTCGGCATCTTATGATGGGGGGAAGAAAGGGAAAAAAATCAGATAAAATTGACTTCAAGATGTTTCTCTTAATGAAAGTTTTCATGTCAACAGTCATTTCAATGCTAATGTCAACGGTTTTTTGGAAGAAGTAGTATCCTGTAACATTCATTAGGGATGTCATAAGCATCCCACAACATATGGTGTCTCAAATCCAATTACTTTTCTATTCAAACCATGACCTTGAAGAGGTTTTTAAAAGAAGAATGAACACAAAAAAAACCCCAACCTTTTGCTTATTTTATGCCCTAGTGATATACTGCTGAAATTCAGAATTATGTCAAATTGGCTTTTTGTTTGTTTTCCTTTCTGGTTTTTTCCAAATTAAAAAAAGTTACAGAAGCTTATTTAAAAAAGAAATAGTGGTGCCAACATCTACTTCCTAAGTCTATTTGCACATTAAATACACCATGTATGTAGAAAAGGGCATTTGGAAATACTTTAACCAGCCATCGGCTGAATTTGGTTTAAATTGTCTCTATTTGGAAGGCTAACATTGAACTTCTCTATATCCTGCAGAGCCTGAAGCTCAAATTCCTCCCTGCATTGTGATAACCTCATAACCCAGATGTACGAGAGGCTCACGCTGGCCGGGTTTTCCTTGCTGCAGCTGCCCGCTTTGTACGTTTCTGAACATCAGTCTTTCCAGTTCAACCCATGCAAAAAAGGACAGAAGAATTTGAGTCTTTTTCTAGGTCTATTATTTAGGCCCTACACCCGGCTGATTCAGGAAACAAAAGAAACCCTTTCCTCTATATTTTAACCTTTTAAAAGCACTAACTTCAGACAAGGATTATTTGGCAATACTTGCTTGCCAGATAGAGCTTCTCTTCTGTGAGCAGCTTCCCCTATATGATTTTAACAAAAGCTCCAAGGGTATTTTGATTATGTGAAGCTCTAAAAATCTGACCCATCCTGTGTCAAACATGTTATGCTTCCAGAAAATAAGTTCTTTATAAATAGATATGATACATTATTGGAACTTCTCCACTTGCCACAAGAATAGGGATGTCACTGTGCTGCTACAAAAATACAGATAGAAAAAATACTAGCTATAGAAACTTTTCAATTACTTGCCATCTTTTTGCAACTTCTTCCTAAAAGATCATTGTTACAATATAAACAACCTTGCCTTTAATGGTACAATCAAATCTGAAGCAATTAGTGTCGATAGTTACCATAGTTCTTCGCTGAGCTTTGCTTAAATATCCCCAATCATACTTGCATTTTAATGCATTAAAATATGTAATTATGTTTAGCGTATGTCCATCTATTATGCACAGTCACTGGAAATCAAGTTCACTTTGAATATATTTTCTAATTGATATTTAGAAACACTGGCAGTCAAAATAAGTGCTGGAGCCATATTAACACACAGATAAATACACTCTCATAAACCTCTGTTACTGTTTTTAACGGTGAGGAGAACATTAATTCATGAAAATATTCATAATTTTCCTCAACTTTAAAGCAACCTACAAGCTATGGAAAGATCAAATACAATCAACATTTTAGAAAAAGAAATACTGACGAAAGAAAAATCCAAGGGGAAAAGAACACAGGGTATATACCATGCAAAAAATGAACTGGAAGGGCTGACTCGTCTCAGTAGCCATCAGTATTATTCATGGGAATAAAGCTCAACAAGAGAAGCCATCTTTTAAAATATTCCGCATTTGTAGCGTTATTTATAATGTGAACTGAGCAGAATGAGAAGCTGACAGCACTGCAGTAGGAAATATGGTCATTCAAGAGAAGAAGTAATCAGCTTTCTGGGACTTCCCCGCAGCCTGGGGCTTGCGAGATGTTTGTTCCACCAGCGGCTGTACTTGCAATCCGTGACAAATCACTGCCCCCTCTTATGTCTCTTTTCACACCTAAAAAAAATGCGATAAAACCGTAGCACAATAGAGAGGGGTTGATATAAGAACAACCACATAAACAATTCAGATACTGCAGTAATGGAAGCCCTTATAAAGTTTTGGATAGATTCACAGCACAGACGCAGCCGCAGCAGTGCAATATTTCCTACCATTTTTTTTTTTAACGATACCTCCAGGGATACGGAGAGCAAAACCTAATCCCCATCCAATGCCATGAGGAATTGCCAGATCCGCCAGACCAGCGAGAATTGAGCTATCAAACTACAGCCAGCAATGTTGAGATAACAATATTTAGCGTTCAGATTATGATGTTAATTTTCCAGATGCCTTGAAAATGACATACGGCCCTTTCGAGATGAGGTAACCGAGGTAGACTTGAAGGGCTTGTACAGGGTTACTCAGAAAACTAATTCCAACCTAACACCAAGTTCTGTGCCCAGGCTGCACCTTCAAATAGTTGTTTTCCATCTACTCTGTTTCACCACTTGTATATTTTCTCTCCATCTTCTCACTCCCCACAGTGAGCATAAAGATAAGCACACTGAAAAGCTTGCTGAGCAAGATCAGATAGTGTAAAAAAAAAAAAAAAGAAAAATCAAAGCATACCAAAGCCTGTTTCATCAAAGCCTAGAAGAGGCTTTCATAAAATCACAAACAACAAGATAAACAAAATATGAGAAAAGGACAATGTTACTCTAAAAGCAAAAACGTAAGGCTAAAGAAAGAGGAGAGTAAAATGAAATAAATGTAAAACAGAACCACTAGTAGTTATTCTTGTGTCACGTTGTTCAGAATAACCTGAGTTAGATGGAAACAAATCCTTCTATTAACGTTTTAAACAGCATCCTGAAAGGACAGTAGTCAATGTTAATACTGGCAAAATACGGGGAGGACAGAACTAACCATGTCTGACAGCAAACAGAAAAAGTACGCAAATTCAGTGCTTAACGAGAAGACCAGTATAAGTCCAGCTTAATTATCAGTACTTTTAAGAAATATTCACGTCTACACGCTATTTGGAGTTGGGGGACACTTTCCTGAGGGGAACTGGAATACAGGAACGTGTACACAAGGATGTCCTATGTTTTGTAAAACAAAGAAATCTCTTCTTCAGACCTCTGTATCATCTTTCACTGCACTGAAGAGCCGTTGCCATGAGACAAATGTTGCCAGATTTTTTTTTCATGTATTTGAAGGCCCAAGTTCAGCAATGATCGATTTTTGACAGTGACTTTGTACAGAGACTACACAATATGCAAGTGCGATAACATACAAATTACAGAACAATACTTACTGAAGAATGAAAAGTATTAAGTACTGTAGTCATTAAAATGCCTCACTGTGAACAATTGCTTAAATAATGCTCTACAGCGTGTGCATGATGTAATTCTAAAACTGAGCTATCCTACAGTAAATAACAATACCCCCAAAAACCCTAAGTGTTATTTTTATTTTCTTTGTTATTTATTGCATTCTTTACCTAGACAAGACTGAAAAGGCCTTTCCTCATGATCTGTCAAAGCTGCTTTTGTTTTTATTTTCTGCCAGCAGCTGTGCAATTACTATTGCAGTTCAAGGCTGAAATTCATGTCCTTGCATTTTGCTTCCCCTTCTTATAGCAAGGGACGAAGCACCCATTTCTCCCAGATACATTTCAGATATTCAGAAATATCTGCATTTGATTCCACTGGGGAAAATCCTCTCTAATCAGTAAGCCATTCTGTGCTTCTTAAGAATGGAAGGTGACACAGAAATGCAATACGTAGAGGCGGTGTGAGAACACTCGCAGCCCACCCAGATATGATAACAGGAAAAACTGGCACTAAGACCTCAGACGCCGCACACAAACATAGTGTGTACCTACAAATGCATGAGAAACAACAAGCTAGAATTATTGTGTCTCGTCACATACGCTGCTGTCACACTTGTTAACAAATGAAAAATAACCCTGGGCCTTATCACTGGCACTCTGACGTACCCTGTATCACTGAAACCTTGCCAGCTGGCAGCCAGGGCATTCCACTGCCCCATCCCTTTCCCCACGTACCCGATACGTTCATAGACCTGGGAAAGGACACAGAAGCACGACCTTCATCTTCTCTACTAATATCATACATGAGGGAGATGACTCAGGCAAGACCTTCATACTCAAGTTTGTACATTTGACACTTGAATCTAGAGCCAAAGCCAGCGCGTTGCTTGTATTCATTTATAAAGCATCACGGATGGACAGATTCATGGAGGAGCTTGCTTAGTCTAGGAGGAAAAATGTAAAAAGCGTGTCAAGCTAGGACTACCCAGCATTCACAGTTGACTGGGTTACAGATAAGAATGCCTCAAACCTGAGGGTGCTTTCTTCCCTCAGGTTTTCAAGGGATATGTGTGGTCTCAGCCCTGTAAGACAGTCAAATCCTGGGCCTGGCCTTTCTTTTAGAAGAGGCCAAAGAGAAAGAGACATCGTAACCTAATTATTACCCTTCACAGAGCGCTCTCCAGTTCCTACCGAAAGGCTACAGCAGCGATCCCGATTTGAACGCAGTCTCATGAATCCCAATTCCAAAACTGCTGAAAGAAGCAACGATACCTGCAGGGAGTTGAAACCTGATGAATCAGCATTGTGTCCTCAATTCTGTATTGCCTGGGCAGGAAGCAGCATCTCTTCGGTTTTATGAAACTTTGTCACGCAAAGCCGATGAGCAGAAGTTCAAGTCCTAAAGGCAGAAAACAAAAATGAAGACAGAGATCAGATAGAAACACAGTCCAAGTTGAAGTTGCATCACCCACACTTGAGAAGCCTTTTTTCTCCACCTTCATTGAGTCAGCCAAAACTTATTTCAAGAGACTCCCTCAGGTTGCAAAACCCAGGCACCTAGAAACTTTGCAGAACCCACGTGAAGACGTAGAGACGGGATGAAACAGAACATTCCCATATAAATCCACACATCGTACCTAAGCTACCTATAAACTCAACAGCAGTCCAGTTTTTAAAACAAACGGCAGCCACAGATCAGTGCTGTGTCCTCACTTAAAATCCCTCAAGCCAGCATATTTGAAGTTCAGCTGGGCACTGTAAGCAGAGTTACATTCATTAATTTCTTTAATAGCAAATTAGCTTCTCCTTGTATATTCCAATTTGTTTCTTAAATCCAAACTGAAGTAAGTTCCTTTCCACAATTGCATACCCTTCTAAAGTACAAGATGAACGTTTCTAAAAAGCTCATTAAGCTGTTACCTTGGGCTTTACAGTGTTATGCAAGTTAAAACTGACTACAGATTTCTCTTAAATCTGTGAGGCTTTTTGATGTATCCACCTTTGTGCTCATTTGCTAAGGAACCAACGTTAATAAAGAGATACCAACTCTTCTCTCCCCTACTGCTCAAAACATTAACTTTTATATATTTTTTTTTATATATATATATTTTTATTTTTTTTTTATACACACACACACAAAGTGCCATGCATG